>PISW01011673.1:0-38493 GCA_004023785.1 Mungos mungo
TGTCTGTTTTAATATATTCCTGTTATTTATCACACCGAAGCTTCAAGAGGTTTTATCTTTGTTTTAAAGTTACTCCATTTAGATTGCTTTCTCTATTTTAAATATTTAAAAGTGTGTCCATTTGTTATTTATCCATTTGTCTCTTTGAACTTTCTGCTGCTATGCTCAAAGAATTAAGACACTTTAAGAAAGATAGTCTAATCTTCTGTTTTTAGTATACCCTATAACATCATAAGTTGTAATCATAAACATACAAAACAAATTTCTGTTGTTCCACATTGTTTGGGTTGTTAGGGATAGAAAGACAACTCTTGATTAAGCAAAAAAGGAAATTTATTGTCTTTTTTAACTGTAGAGTCCAGAGATAGTTTTAGCTCCTTTCATGGCCAGACCCAGGGACTCAGATACTATCAGAGTTGATTTCTCTCTGTCTTTCCCTCTTAAGCATGGTTTTCCTGTTAGGTGCTCCCCATACCCCCATTCCCACCCCACACATTTCCCAACATTTATAGGCTTATATTCTTCTATGTTCTTTTTCCCGGTAATTCTTATAAAAGTCCTAGAATTGAATCTCCTTGGCCTGATTTGTGTTCACCCTTTGAGCTGGAATAGAGGAGAGTGAGTTCCACATGGACTGAGGGTAGAGAAGGAGTTATTCTCTGAAAACCTGAGGCATAATATAGATCCACCTCTTTTGTGCATAGTTGGAAGTTCTGTCCAAGACCTGGAGGAGGAACAGTTCCTGCTTTCCTCAGACATACCCCGTGTGGTCTGGCTGGCTTTCCTCTACTTGAATGCATTTCCCAGATGCTCAGATGACCATTTTCTCATCTCCTTCATGTCTCTGTTCAGATGTCATCTCATCAAGCTTTACTGATCTTCCTCTGAAATAGTACCACTACCACCAGCACCACCTCACATGCTGTTTTCTGACCTTTACCTTGCTTTTGTCTTTATTTATATATTTATTTTGTTTTCTTTCATTGGAAGGACTTTGTCAGTCCTGTTTATTGTCCTATTCTAGGTGGCCAGAACAATTCTTGGCATTAACATTGTTGTTTATTAAACAAAGGAATTCATGAATATTGTGAAAGGAAGATGAAAGATAAAAGGAAAAATGAGGACAGAAAGTTAACATGAACAGAAGGTACCAGTGGTTCGTAAATATAATGTCGGAACTTGTTTGGAGAGGAGCATAATCTGATGCTGAGAAACTAGTAAAGCATTCTTATTGCATCCCTGCTGTTCCTTTACCACAGGCTTCACACAGACCTTTCCTTAATAGGGACATTCTTAATTATTAGCCCAAATGATTCCATTGTGTTAATATTCTCAAAAGCAGCACTGTTCATTAGAAATGGTGGAAACTACAAATGTAAACTATATTGGCAAGTTAAAACTTTTTAGTAGCCCCATAAAAAAGAAGTCAAAAGAAACAGATGAATCTTCTTTTAATATTAAAGTCAACATATCTAAGGTATCCTTTAACATTCAACACACAGCTGCTATAAAACTTATATTTCACATTCCTTTTTTTTTTTTGGTACAGTTTGAAATCTGGTATATATTTTATATTTACAGTACATCTCAGTTTAGCGATGTTTTCAATTGCTCAGTAGCCACAGTGGCTAGTAGCTACTATGTAAGACATTACAGTCTACTGCATATGTGCATGCAATCATTTCTTCAACAGATACCTACCGTGTAGTGCCAGACGCCATTCTAAATGCTGGGAGTTTACTGGGGAAGAAGACAGATGGGGTTTCAAGATGTTTGTATTTTACTGGGAAGAGACAGATAATCAAAATAATTTCAAATAAGAAACGTGGGAAGGAGTTATTTATATATTGGTTGATTTAAATAATATACCTACTGTAAAGGGTACAGATCTTAAGTGCATATAATTAGATGGCTTTTTATGTCCTGTGATATCCACCCAGGTCAAAGGGCTTCCTCCTGCCAGGGAAGACGTTCGAAAGTTGGAGTTTTAAGCGGGGGAAGGTGTGGGAGGAATGTGTAATATCTTTTCTACTTTTGATAGATGTGGAAAGAAGGAAATAATTTTCTGGACTACTGCATTGTTTCCTTTTGGGAAGAAGGAGATTGAGCTTGGAGCCAAATCTATCCTTTGCTTGGTCTTCCATTTTATAATGGTAATACATGTTTTAAAAGGCTGCCCTCTACTATCTAAAATGAACTAAGAAGGGAAATCAGTTTCAGAAGTATACCTAGTGAAGAGGGCTAGTGTTTTGTCAATGAAAGAGTTAACTGTGCTATTCCACACTCTGGGTGCATTATAAATTCTGTGTTGATTATATACTATTTTTTAGCTGAATATAAATGCTATTGGATTATTCATGTTAATAATGTTTTTAATAAGAATAAAGCAAACTTATAATTGACTTATTTTTACTCCCTGGTTTTTAAGAAGTCAAAATGGTTTCTTATGAAAGTAGTATAGCCTGCTTTTCTGCATATTTCAACTTTACAAACAAATTAGTAATTCTGGGCATACTGTTCTTCACTTTGAAATCTTTTATGTGATTTGTTTTCTGGAGTTAATGGCACTTCAAAACTTCAAATATCTGTTACTTTTGTGTTTATGTAGAATTGAGTTAATAGATTTAATTGGTTATTTTGTTTATATAAATCTTTTAAAATTGGGCTTTCCCAGTGTTTTACAGTGAAACTAAAGGAATGTAATGGGAGGCCACGTGCTTTATCTGTGAATCACGATTATTGTTTTATTTTTGCAGATTTTGAAGGATATAGCCAATCGATACCATATGATGAGAGGTTCCAAAATACATTTTGTGCCAGGCTGGGATTGTCATGGTTTACCCATTGAAATAAAAGTATTATCAGAGCTTGGTGGAAAAGCTCAGAATCTTTCAGCTATAGAAATTAGACAGAAAGGTAAATAATCCCTATTTCTTTTTTAAAATGGTTATTTATAGGGGCGCCTGGGTGGCTCAGTCGGTTAAGTGTCTGACTTTGGCTCAGGTCATGATTTCACGGTTCATGAGTTTGAGCCCTGCATCGGGCTCTGTGCTGGCAGCTCAGAGCCTGGAGCCTGCTTCAGATTCTGTGTCTCCTTCTCTCTCTGTTCCTCCCCCATTCATGCTGTCTCTGTCTCTCTGTCTCGCGAAAATAAATAAACTTAAAAAATTTTTTTAATGGTTATTTATAAACACAGGTTCCTTGGAAAAGCCAGGGCTTAATGAGACCTGTTGTTTTGGGGTTTTTTGTTGTCATTGTTGATGTTGTTGTTGTTGTTATAATGGGATCCGTTAGAGACCAATTTTTGTTACAGAAAATTCGGATCTCATTTAAGTGACTTTTGTGGGAACTTATATTCAGAGACTGACAAAGATTTTTGAGCATTTCCAAGTACATTTTTTAATTCTCTGATCATATTTTGTGAAATTATTGTACTCAATGTTTTTATTTACTTCCCTGGTGGAGCCTGTTGACCTATTTCAGGTGGTAGGCTAAAAGTCAATTTTAAAATACATATATATTTTTAAAATTAATCTCTTATTTGATCCTTTAGTAGATTGAGTGAGGGAAGAATCTTCTGTTCTTAAATTATTGTATATTTAGATATGATTGTAAAGATTTTTTGATCGCTTCTCGGCCTTTTGGCTAAGATCAAGTGTAGTATCTGTTCTTATCAGATTGTGAAATTTTTTTACTTCACTCTGAAACATCTTGGTGTTAATGGCTTACACTAGATGTACTGATTACTTTTTCTGTGTATAATGAAATAAAAATTACTCTTTCTTTTTTTCAAATTAAGAAATATGAAGAATAATTTTTCTAGTTTATTTTTTCTAAATGTAAGTTCATTGTATAAAGTCTGAAAAATAGTTTTGAGATTCTAATTAATTCTAGAATTTGTTTTAGTTATCTTCTGGACACCTTTAGTTTTCAAAATAATTTTTCTACTAAATACATTTTATGGTGTATACTGTGTACAATACCTGCATTTAGAGACCTACGTACTAAACCATGTTTAAGAGTTTGAATTTATTGAGGATCAACTCTTGGTTTTGGCTCAGGTCATGATCTCACAGTTCGTGAGTTCGAGCCCCACATCAGGCTTTACACCGAAAGCCCTTCCCCAGCTTGTTTGCTCGTGTGTTCTCTCTCTGTCTGTCTCTCTCTCTCTCTCTTTAAAATAAGTAAATAAACATTAAAAAACAAAGTTTGAATTTATTGGTTTTTGATGCTTTTTTTTTCTTTCTTAAATTTGCTTTTAGCTAGGTCATTTGCTGAGGCAGCAATTGAGAAACAGAGATCAGCATTTATTCGTTGGGGAGTAATGGCAGATTGGAATAATTGCTACTATACATTTGATGGAAAATATGAGGCCAAACAGTTGAGAATTTTCTACCAAATGTATGAGAAGGTAATGAGGTACTTTTTTTCCTTTGAGTGTGTTAAATTACGTGTTCTAGACATCCAGCTTTCATATACCTTTGTCTTTTATAGGGCTTGATTTATCGATCTTACAAACCTGTGTTTTGGTCTCCCTCATCAAGGTATGTATGTATGTATGTGGTTTTGGTAGCGAAAGTGAAGACTTTTATGAGGCTTTTCAAATTTATATCTAATATTCTTAAATCTTAGGACTGCATTGGCTGAAGCAGAACTTGAGTATAATCCTGAACATGTCAGCCGCTCAGTATATGTAAAATTCCCTCTCTTGAAACCTTCTCCCAAGTTGGTATCTCTCATAGGTAATGTTTGTTCATTGCTTGAATTTATTAAAGTTATAGAATTGTAACATTTGGTAGCATATTTAAATTTTTATTTTCATAGGGGTACCTGGGTGGCTCAGTCAGTTGAACGTCCACTTTGGCTCAGGTCATGGTCTCACAGTTCATGGGTTTGAGTCCCGCATCGGCCTCTGTGCTGACAGCTCAGAGCCTGGAGACCGCTTCAGATTCTGGGTCTCTTTCTCTCCCTGCCCCTCCCCTGTTCACACACTCTCTCTCTCAAAAATAAATAAATGTAAAAAAAAATTTTTTTTTTAATTTTATTTTCACAGATGGTTCATCTCCTGTTAGTTTTTTAGTCTGGACCACCCAGCCTTGGACAATTCCAGCCAATGAAGCTGTTTGTTATATGCCAGACTCAAAGTAAGTTTATGCTGTATTTTTTTGTTTTAGCCACAAATAGGATCAATTTCATCATTAGCATTATTTTGGATTTATTTCATCCTCATTGTTCTCTTAAAATTCAGTGAATTATAACTTAGTTATTATTATGTTCATATAGGTTTTATTAAGCTTTAGATGGTTCCATTTAAGACCTCATGTCCAGCTTTTTTGGAAAACTAAACAAATGTAATGGATGAAGTTCTTTGAAAGTAGTGCTTTTTTGGATCTTGAAGTTTGTTTTCCTAAAATGATATAAAACATTTAAAATATCTGTGGCTTTTCTGTTTTCATTGTTAGTAATTTTTACTAACATTTTATTTTAGGTATGCTGTTGTAAAGTGTTCCAAATCTGGGGACCTGTATGTACTTGCTGCAGATAAAGTAACATCTGTTGCTTCTGTTTTGGAAACAACATTTGAAGTTATTTCAACATTTTCAGGTGAAGATTTATAGATCCTCTGACCATCACAGTGATCAAAGTATCCACTTGATCTGAGTTTAGTATTTTGCTGAACATTTCTCATTGTAAATTGAAACAGATGTGGCCTCTGTGAAATATATTTCACATTGATTTCTCAAGGAAAATATATGTTAAACGTGAGAGGAATCTAGAATATATGAGCACTGGCAAAAGCTCAACAGTATTGCTGGCAAATATCTAATGAAAAATTACATAAATGTCCTTTGTGCACTGTTGAATGCACAAATATCATTTAAAATTTTTATTCAAGGGGTTACTGCTGATTTAGTAGAGCATGTGACTCTTGATCTCAGGGTCATGAGTTCAAGCCCCACATTGGGCATGGAGCCTACTTAAAATAAAAATTTTTAAAAAATGAAAAACAAAAAAATAAAAGCTTACTCAAAATTGAATCACCCAAAATCTCGTTATCTGATTTAATCAGAGGCACAGTGAAGGAATTAAATATGTTTATTTTTTTGGTATATGATTTTAATGAGGAAATTTAATAAATTCTGAAAATTATTCCTAAGACTGTTCTTCCATCAAAAGAATCCTTAGTAAGTTGTAATTTGTAACTTCTGAAGTATTGATGGATTTTGAAATCTCATTATTTGAAATCTAGGGACATTCATTTATTTAATTTATTTTAATGTTGTGTGAGAGAGAGAGAGTGTGAGCGGGGGAGGCGCAGAGGCAGAAGGGACACAGCATCTGAAGCAGGCTTCTGAAAGCTCAGGGCCTGATGTCGGGCTCTAGCTCATGAGCCGTGGGATCCTGACCTGAGCCAGGGTCTGACACTTAATCAGCTGAGCCAACCCGGCACCCCAAAATCTAGGGAAGCTTAAAATTACCTTTGATTTTTAGGGATGATACATCTTTGAGTTTCTTGAATTTCTTTCTTAAAAAGAAAAATCACATCAGTAGAATGAGTAGAGATACCCCAAAATGGAAAGATTGCCAGGCCAGATAGAGAAGCCCTCTGAATGCATCATTTTAGATGAGATGAGGCACTTTCAGGGCGGTATGACCGTAGACCTAAATGCATCATGTTAGGTGCAAGCCAATTAGAAGTTGAAGCAGTCTTAAGAACAGTAAGAAAGGGTTTTATGTCAGAAGCAGGAAGAAAGCTACCTAAATGTTTGGTATTTAATACCATTTGGCCCTTGTTGGTGCCATTAGTAAGTTAGAAGATCCAGTATATTCTTTATCCCATAACCCTCCCCTACCTGTTTTTTAAGCACAAAAAGTATTTCAGATTTCACTGACAAAGTTAGATGTTATTACAGAAGCTGAACGACGTTCTTATGAGGTTTTTGAAAGTACCAGGTTAAATTTAAGGTCATCTTTGTAGATTGGATACTTGTTTCAAATTATTACTATCAGAGAATTATTGGGTTGCCATTTTGAGCTACCACATTTAAAAAAAAAAGGTTTTTTTTAACATTTGTTTATTTTTGAGAGAAAGAGAGATAGAGTGAGTGGGGAAGGGGCAGAGAGAGAAGGAGACACAGAATCTGAAGCAGGCTCAAGGCTCTGAGCTGTCAGCACAGAGCCCGATGCAGGGCTTAAACTCAAGAGCGGTGAGATCATGACCTGAGACAAATTCGGGTGCCTAACCCACTGAGCCACCCAGGCGCCCCATTGAGCCAGCACATTTTAGAGGAATAGATACACTTCTCATTTGTGGCGAAATAAACTGATGACAAATAACTTATTAAAGTATTAGGAATGTTGAACAGCTAAAATGTAATAATTTGTGTAGGATAGCTTTACTTTACAGAAGAATATACATTGCTTCTTATTGATCATTCAGAGATCTCTGTTGAGAGGGGAAGGAGAATATTAAGTGGTAGATACACTAAGAATGGATGTAAAGGAAGGTTAATGGATGAAATTTACTTTACCCTAAACCTTTCCCTTCCATACTAAAAATGCATGAAAAGTACAACATAGAGTCATGGGGACCGGTCTTACTTATGAATCTACCTTAAAGAAGGGAATCAAAGTGAAAAGTAAACAGTATTTTTCTCTAAAAATCAGTGTTGACAGTTCTCTTTTTTGACAGCATTATGAATTATCTCGGGAAAAATGCATCCTGAAGTATTTAAGTTTTTCCTAGTTATTCATGTATTTTCTAGGAATACAATGCCAACTCATCCAAGTTCAACAATGAGGAGAACTTATGATTTTTTTCGGAAAAGGGAGTTCATTGCCATCAGTCATAAAGGAATTTTAGTTTTTCTCAAGCCTTTTATTCACATATTGTGTTAATCAAAATGAAATCAGCAACAGGTCTATCTGTGAAATGTTAAAGTTAAAAGATTTGTATTCTTTCGGTAGTATTGAATGGGTTACTTCCTACTGCTCTACAGCCAGAAAGAAAGGATTGTAAAAGTGGAGACATTCCTCTATGAAGACAGATTCTTTTTTCAAGTTAATATTATTTATTTTGGAAAGAGAAGGATGATTTGTGGGGAAGATCTTAGGAGTAAGGGGACCACTGAAATTTCTTTAATTGTTGAAGGGTAGATAGAGTTAACCGACTTATTTAGTACGTCTTGGTAAATGCATAAGTAGAACCAGGTAATCTATTTAAAGTTTGGGGACTTATTTATTTCTGTTATTTTTAGAGCATATGAAAGATTAATTTATAGAACCCCACTCAAGAAGCAGTAAAGGTGAGAAGCATTACTGATGGTGTGGAGAAACTGACAGGTGGCGGATATGACGTGTTACTTGAAGGGCTGGAGCTGTGTAGACCGTTAGAGTCACACTTGCCTTGGAAGTTGGATTCAGTCATTTATTAGCCACGTAACCTCAGGCATATTGCCTACATTTTCTTGTTTTCTGGTTTAGAAATTGCAGATAATATTAGGTGTTCGGTAGTATTATGAAGTAAGAATTTATGTTTAGTACATTGTAGGTACTTGGTGACTTAGGTATTATTTATCATCTCTTAACCTTTTTAGGGTAACATGAAAAGCAGCAACCGTTAATTCCCACAGAGATAGTGTTAGAACCTACTAGTCACTGATCTGTTGTTCTACAGTTTCTTTGCCGTTACATTCCAAAAGGCGCATAGCTGTATAGAAGTTAGAGAAATCTTGGGCTCATTTGTGTTATCTGTTATAGTAATTGCTAATATTTTAAATCAGTTATTGTGTGGCAAGTATTGTGCTAAGTGCCCAGAATACTTAAAATGTATTGCCTCAGTTTATCCTTATAGCAACCCTCTGAGATGGGAAGTGTAATTACTACATACTGTAGGTTCCTAAAGGTGCAAGTAAAAAGGGAAACCAAGGTTTGAAGCCAATCTCGTTCCAGATCCTGCAGTTTTTTCTTTTAAAAATTTTAATACTTTTTCAAAACAAATCTCTATTTTTGAGAGACAGAAGAGAGCATGACCAGGGGAGGGTCAGAGAGGGAGACACAGAATCCGAAGCAGGCTCCAGGCTCTGAGCTGTCACACACAGCCTCCCATGTGGGGTTCAGACTCATGGACTATGAAATTATGACCTGAGTGGAAGTCAGAAGCTTAATCAACTGAGCCACTCTGGCACCCCTCTTTTTTTTTTTTTTTTAAGTTTATTTATTTATTTTGAAAGACAGAATGAGCTGGGGAGGGGCAGAGAGAGAGAATTTCAGGAGGTCTCTGCTCCATGCCAAGCCCAATGTGGAGGTCAGTCTCCCGATTCTGAGATCCTGCACTTTCCACCTGGTGTTCTCTTGCTACTCTTCAAGAGGTAGGAACATTGTTATGTAAAATATGGTTTTCTTTGCCCACAGGTGTGGATTTGGAAAGTGGTACTTGTACTCATCCTCTACTTCCTGATAAAGCCTCTCCTCTTTTACCTGCAAATCACGTGACTATGACAAAAGGAACAGGGCTGGTTCACACAGCCCCAGCCCATGGTATGGAGGATTACAGTGTGGCTTCTCAACACAGCCTGCCCACGGTACTTCTCCTCTTCCTTTCCTTTTTTAATTGTTGCTTTTGTAGAATTAAAGTGATAAGTCCTAACTACCATCTTTACGTTTTGGTGATAAGCAATCATTTTTGTCACAATTAAGTTCTGAAATGCTTAATTTGTTCAGTGCCCTAACACCTTATTAATTCATACTAATTGAGAAAGATCTCAGAGAAGTAACACAAAATCAGCACAAAATTAGTATTGAAAAATAAGTATTAAATGGGGACTTTTTTTTTTTCTTTCAAAGTACTGATTCATACAGATTACTTTTAGTTTGTCACAAGTGGCAAGTGGGTCTGACTAGTTTAAAAGAGCAGTTTGAAAAGAATAAAAGAGCAGTTTGTTTTTAAACAGTTCTCTTTAAATTTATGTTACACATGTCGGTTACTTAGGAAGTTTCTTCATTAGTTAAAAGTGAGTCCCAAAGTCACCACAACGTGTTTACATTGCCACAGATCTGGAAATTAATGGAGACCAAGTTAAATGTGTTTTTTAGTATATTTAACTTTTTAAAAAACCGTTTTATTTTTCATCATCATAAGTGGACTCTTTAATCCCCACCCCTGTTTCCTCCAGCCCCTCCACCCCCCTCCCCCTGGTCACCATCGGTTTGTTCTCAGTACTTAAGAGTGTGTTTCTTACTTTCCCTCTCTCTCTTTTTCCTTTTGTTCATTTCTTAGATTCCACATATGAGTGAGATCAGACGGTATTTGTCTTTTTTGACTGACTTTTTTGGCTTAGCATTATACTTTCTAGATACATCCATGTTGTTATAAATGGCAAGATTTCATTTCTTTAATGGCTGAATAATATTCCATTGTGTGTGTGTGTGTGTGTGTGTGTACGTACTAATCACACACTAGTGTGATTACCAGATTATAGGGTAGTTCTATTTTTAACATTCTGAGGAAACTCCATACTGTTCCCACAGCGGCTGCACCGGTTTGCATTTCCACTAATAGTGCACGAGGGTTCCTTTTTCTCCATGTCTTTGCCAACACTTGTTGCTTCCTGTATTTTGATTTTAGCCGTTCTGATAGGTGTGCAGTCATACTTCTTTGTAGTTCTGATTTGCATTTTCCTGATGATGAGTGATGTTGAGCCTCTTTTCATGTCTTCTGGCCATCCAGATGTCTGTTTTGGAGAAACGTCTGTTCGTGTCTTCTGCACGTTTTTAATTGGATTATTTGTTGTTGGGGTGTTGAGTTTTATAAGTTCTTTATATATTTTGGATACTAAACCTTCATCACATACATCATTTACAAGTACTTTCTCTCATTTAGTATTTTGCCATTTGGTTTTTTTCATTGTTTCCTTTACTGTGCAAAATTTTTTATTTTGACGTGGTCCCCATAGTTTGTTTTTGCTTTTGTTTCCCTTGCCTCAAGAGACATCTCTAGAAAAAAGTTGCTACACCCTATGTCAAAGAGATTACTATCGGGGTGCCTGGGTGGCTCAGTCGGTTATGCGCCGACTTCAGCTCAGGTCGTGATCTCATGGTTTGTGGGTTCGGGCCCTGTATCAGGCTCTGTGGTGGCAGCTCAGAGCCTGGAGCCTGTTTCAGATTCTGTGTCTCCCTCTCTCTGCTCCTCCCCAACTTGTGCTGCCTCTCTCTCTCTCAAAAATAACATTAAAAAGTAAAAAAAAAAAAAATTACTGTCTATGCTCTCTTCAAAGAATTTTATGATTTCAGGTCTTATATTTAGGTCTTTAATTTATTTTGAGTTTGTTTTGTGTATGCTGAAAGAAAGAGGTTCGGTTTTTTCCATTGCGTGTAACCGTCCAACTGGGAAAATTTGTTGAGGAGACTTTTTCCCCTTGTATCTTCATTCCTCCTTTGTCGAAGATTAATTAACCATATAATTGTTAGTTTACTTCTGGGTTTTCTGTTCTGTTCCATTCATCTATGTGTCTATTTTTATGCCAGTACCATACTGTTTTAATTACTACCACTTTGTAACATAACTTGAAATCTGGAATAGTGATACTTCCGGTTTGTTTTTCTTTTTACAAAATTTTAATGTATGTTTATTTTTGAGGGAGAGAGCATGAGTGAGCATGAGTCGGGAGGGGCAGAGAGAGAGGGAGACACAGAATCTGAAGCAGGCTCCAGGCTCTGAGCTGTCAGCACAGATCCCGATGCACTGCTTGAACTCACGAACCCTGAGATCATGACCTGAGCCAAAGCTGGATGCTTAACCAACTGAGCCTGACCCAAGTGCTCCCATTTTTCTTTTTCAAAATTGCTTTGTCTATTAGAGGTCATAGGTATAGTTCCATACAAATTTTAATATTTTTTGTTCTAGGTCTGTGAAAAATACTGTCAGTATTTTGATAGAAATTGCATTAAATCTGTAGATTGATTTGGGTAGTACAGAGATTTTAGCAGTATTTGTTCTTCCAACTTATGAGCATCGAGTGTCTTTCCATTTCTTGGTGTCATGCTGAATTTCTTTATTATTTACAGTTTTTAGAGGACAGGTCTTTTCACTTATTTGGATAAGTTTATTCCTAGATAATTTATTGTTTTTAGTTCAGATGTAAAAGGGATTGCTTTTTAAATTGCACTTTCTGCTTCATTATTAGTGTATAGGAATGCAACAGATTTCTGTGCATTGATTTTGTATCCTGCAATTTTACTGAATTCATTTATCAGTTCTAGCACTTTTTTGGTGGAGTCTTTAGGGTTTTTAGAAATAGTATCATGTCATCTGCAAATACTGAGAGTTTTACTTCTTTCTTACCAATTTGGGTGCCTTTTATTTCTTTATGTTGTCTAATTGTTGTAGCTAGCACTTCACTGTGTTGAATAAAAGTGGTGAGAGGGGACGTCCTTGTCCTGCTCCTGACCTCAGGAGCAAGGCTCCCCGTTGTTCCCCAGTGGAGTATATTGTTGCTGTGGGTTTTTCATATACAGGCTTTATGATGCTACGGTGTGTTTTCTCTGCTAGTTTGCAGAGTGCTTTTATCATGAATGGATGTTGTACTTTGTCAGATGCCTTTTCTGGATCTGTCGAAATGATCATAATGGTTTTTATCCTTTCTCTTATTGATGTGACATCACATTGGTTGTTTTGTGAATCTTTTTTTTTTAACGTTTTATTTATTTTTGATACAGAGAGAGACAGAGCAAGAGAAGGGGAGGGGCAGAGAGAGAAGGAGACACAGAACCGGAAGCAGGCTCCAGGCTCTGAGCTAGTTGTCAGCACAGAGCCTGACGCGGGGCTTGAACCCACGAACGTGAGATCTGACCTAAGCCGAAGCCGGAGGCTCAACTGACTGAGCCACCCAGGCGCCCCTGTTTTGTGAATCTTGAATCACACTTGCATCCAGGAATAAATCTCAAATGATTATGGTGTGTGATTTTTTTTAAAATGTATTATTAGATTCAGTTTGCTAATATTTTGTTGAGGATTTTTACTTTTTTTAGACATTTGGCTTTTGGGGGTACCTGGGTGGTTCAGCCTGTTGTTAAGCGTCTGACTGTTGATTTCTGCTCAGGTCATGATCTCACAGTTGTGAGATCAAGGCCCTGCATTGGACTCCGTGCTGAGCACAGAGCCTGCTTAAGATTCTCTCTCTATCGCTCTCCCTCTGCTCCTCCCCTGCTTGTGTTTTTGTGCATGCCCTGTCTCAAAAACAACAAGGGACACCTGGACGGCTCAGTTGGTTGAGCGTCGACTTCGGCTCAGGTCATGATCTTATGATTCGTGGGTTCAAGCCCTGCGTTAGGCTCTGTGTGACAGCTAGCTCAGAGCCTGGACCCTGTCTTCAGATTCTGTGTCTCCCTCTCTCTCTGACCTTCCCCTCCTCATGCTGTCTCTCTCTCTCTCTCTCAAAAATAAATAAAAACATAAAAAAATTAAACAACAACAACAAAAAAGACAGTTGCCTTTTAAATATGTAAATCTACAAATTTCTGTTAATTGAGAAAGAAGTGCCTAGGTTTTCAATGCGCTGAAAGACTATGCTGGTATGTTTCATATATGTTGTTTTGCCGGGTATTGTCATAAAATAAAATGTCTTGGTGTTTTAATTGTTGAAAATAACCCTTTGTAGGATTGTTTAGTGGATGAAGATGGAGTTTTCACAGAAGCTGCAGGTCCTGAACTTCAAAACAAGGCTGTCCTTGAAGAGGGAACAGATGTGGGTGAGTATTGTAGATATTGTCATCATAAATACATATTTCCTGAAAAGCAGGCAGCAGTAACGTTTGCTGGCTCTTCCCCCATCTTACACTCTCATGAGGAACAAAAATCTAAAACTGCGTTTTATTTTACCACATGGTTTAAAATGGGAGTTGGGACAGTTGCTCTGTTTAAGCAAAACAAGACAGTCAGCAAGGAGTGATGTTATTTAGGGCTATGGCAGTATTAGTTTTGGGGAAGAATAAAATCAGGCTTGAGGTTAGATGCTGCTGTCTATCAGACATCAGACACTTCTCCTTCTGTGACCCTCTTGTAAATCCCTGATCACCTATGCAGCACTGTTTATATGTTATGATCTTACGGGTCCTCCAGCCTTGACTTGTCTTTCTGACTTTCTGTAATTATAGACCCAAGGACCAGATACCGTGAAGACCTTTCTTTGCCCACACCAAGACTAAGGCTAATTAAACGTGGTGTATTACTTTCCTAGAACTACTGTAACCAGTTACCATAAGTTTAGCAGCTTAAAACAAATTTATTCTCATGGTTCTGGAGGCCACAAGTCTGAGATCAGTGTTTCAGCAGGGCCTTGCTCCCTCTGAATGCTCTATGGAAGAATCCTTCCTAGTCTCTTCCTAGCTTCTGGTTATCCTCAGCTTTCCTTGGTGTCACTCTAATCCTTGCCTCCATTGTCGCACATCCTTTGCTTTTGTGTGTCTCTATGCTTCCCTCTTATTAGGACCCTACTCATTGGATTTAGGGCCTATCCTGATCCAGTGTGACCTCATCTTAACTTGGTTACATCTGCAAAGACCCCTTTTCCAAATATGGTCCCATTCACAAGTACTGAGGGTCAGGACATGAACGTGCCTTTGGGGGGATAAAATTCAACTCGCTGTAGCTGGTTTCTTTTGGATTCTTTGAAGACCGTCTTAAGATTCATGGTATGAAAGATTATGGTATGAATTTCAAACATGGAATTTTAGATATATCCTGTTTGTCTTCCCTTTGGATTGAAGAGCCATAGGAACAGGTTAATCTGCATTAAGGTTTTACAGTCCCTGCTTTTTTTGCCAAGAGATTCCCACATTATGCCTAAGTAGCTACACTCACCAACAGGTACCTGCTGGTTCAGGTTAGTACTCCCTGGGAATTGTAGAGCTATTTGGATTTTCACAGTACTCTCTAATTCTAATGTAAATTGTTATTGATTTCTTTAAGTTATAAAGATGCTTAAGGCTTCAAAACAGCTGCTGAAGGAGGAGAAATTGGTACACAGCTACCCCTACGACTGGAGGACTAAGAAGCCCGTGGTCATTCGTGCCAGCAAGCAGTGGTTTGTCAACATCGGGGATGTCAAGGCTACAGCCAAGGTATAGGAGACATCCTGTTGTGAGTGTTGGGTGTCTGTTCCCTCGGCGTGAAAGGGTTGCCTGTGAGGTTGAGGTAGGATTTGGGGAATAGAAGGGATTGCTGCTATTATGATTTGGTGATGTGATTTGGTTTCATAAAATTACAGTTTTAGATTTAGAAGGAACTTGGATTTCCATTGCTTCACGTGGAATGGAATACATGGGTGGCTTAAAGCGGTTAAGTGACGTGCCCAAATTTCCTGTCCAGTGTAGTGAAAGCCATACAGAGTTAGGACAGAAGTGAGTTCAGAAGATGTTTTAGCCTCTCGAAACCTCTGTTTTATCATCCGTATAAAGTTGATAATAATGCCTACCTCGTGGGATAAGTGAATGAGAGCTCAGACCAGTGTCTGGCACATAGTAAACACTCAGTAAAACTCTTTAAAATCCTTTGTTTCCTTAAGATTGAAATTGCAATCCATTCTAAAAGTTGTTGCTTTAAAAAAAATTTTTTTTTATGTCTTTTATTTATTTTTGAGAGACAGAGAGAAACAGTGTGAGCAGGGGAGGGTCAGAGAGAGAGGGAGACACAGAATCTGAAGCAGGCTCCAGGCTCTGAGCTAGCTGTCAGCACAGAGCCCGATGTGGGGCTTGAACCCACGAACCATGAGATCATGACCTGAGCCGAAGCCGGCGCTTAACCGACTGAGCTACCCAGGCACCCCTAAAAGTTGTTGCTTTGACTTTACAAATACTTTAAAATGGGTATTCTAAATATTAATATGTATTTGAGCTCCTTCATTCACCTTATAGTATATGTATCTTTGTGTGTGTGTTGTAAGCAACTTAATTCTATTGAATGAAGGAGCTCAAATACATACCTGTTCACCAAGCTCATAATGAAGATATTTTATGTTACTGCTTCCTTCTTAACACATAACTGTAATGAATTGGTTTATTTGTTGGCTTGCCAATTTGAAGCCCTTGCCAAAGCTATGCAAGCAATTTACATTTTCTGTATATGTATAGAGTGGCCAACTGTGATGTGGACTGTTTTATTGTTTGCATTCCTCTGAAGCCTGTTTTCCTTTCTTGTAAATACTTCAGCTCTGCACAGTTTTGACTGAAAAACATCTAAGTCTGATGCGGTATGCTGGATCCAAGTGTTTTGTTTTGTGTTTAATTCCTCTATAGGCAATTTTCAGTTTCTCATTGCAGTAAAAGAATAAGGTAGTCCATGTTTCTACTCCCCAAATTCAACATTAGTCAGTTTTGGGCCAATTTTATTGTTATCTGCACCCCTCCTACCGCTTACCTTTTACTCCCTCCCCATTGGATTATTGTGAAGCAAATTTTAGGCCTTATGTCTTCCATAAATATATCAGTATGTATATGTATATGAAAGATAAAGACTATTTAAACATAATTCAAATGCCATTATTACCGTCTTATGAAAGTCATAGCTACTGTGTCACAAAATCAAGTATCCAGTCTGTATTCATATTTCTTGGATTTTAAACCAAGTTTGAATCGAATCGAATTGCATATGCTGCCGTCCTTCCAGTAGGTGGTGCTACAAAGAGTTTTGGGGAGGGGATTTCTTGTAGGTCAGGTGAAGTGAGGAAAATATTTAAATCACTGTGCAAGTAGAAAAATGCTTAATTAAAAGGATAAATTTTTAAAAATGAAGTTAACATATTTGGCTTTTCTTGAGATAATTACTGAACAGTTTTCTTACGTAATTCATCTTTTGGTAATTGACAAATGAAATGAAAAACAACTTTTTTGGGGGGGCTGGAGGTAGAGGGTGTTCTTGAGAGAGAGCAAGGAAATAGGAAGTGACTGTGATTTTGAGAAACTGTTTTCTGTGTTATAAACCATCGTATGTGAAATTAGATGATATTGCAGCCCTTGCTTATCATCCTAAAAGAGTAGCTTATTTTTTAAGTAATTGTTGCAATCACGTTTGAATGGATTTTCACTGTGGTTTAACAAAGGATAATACTTCAGCTCATTCTGTTACTACAGTTTTGATCTAGGGTGGTTGGAAATTAGTATAAACTCTTTTGTCGCATCCTCTAAAGGTGAAGTCTGCTCTTGATGTTATTTATTAGATCCTTTGTGGCCTTGTTTTAACTTTGCTTCATTTGCTCTGAAATCTATTTTTTTTAGTTTAATTTTTTGAGTGTGGGAAGGGAGACATGTGAATGACTATAAATATCCAAAATAAAGAACTATGACGATAAATAGTGGAAGTTCTGGAAAATTTGTCCTGCTTACTCTCACTAGACTTGATTTGTGCATCAATTGCAGGAATTGTTAAAAAAAGTGAAATTCATTCCTGGATCAGCACTGAACGCCATGGTCGAAACGATGGACAGACGGCCATACTGGTGTATATCGAGGCAGAGAGTTTGGGGTGTTCCCATCCCTGTGTTCCACCACAAGACAAAAGATGAATTCTTGATCAACAGGTAGAACTCTTTCTACATTTTTTCCAGCATTTTTCTTAAATGGAAACATTTTTTTAAAGTGTTATTTATTTTGAGAGAGAGCGCAAACAAGCCAGGGAGAGGGACAGAGGGAGAGACGGAGAATCCTAAGCAGGCCCCACACGGTCAGCACAGCCCATGTGAGGCTCAATCCCATGATCATGACCCAAGCCGAAATCCAGAGTCAGACGCCCAACCAACTAGGCCACCCAGGTGCCCCAATTTTTTTCAGTATTTTGAAGTAAGCTGTGTTTTCTTCAAAAGTAGAAAAATCGTGGACTTTTGAGAACTGATATATGTTCAATCACATATTCTAAAACAGTTCTTGAGGGGGACTAAAATATAATTTCAAAAAGATCCTTTCATGTGGTTGAAATTTTAACAACTACAGTTTTTCAGTATAGATACTTAGAAGCAGAGGCCCTGACGGTTTTTCTGTGGGATCCCTGGTTTCTGACTGTGTGCCTAGCGTTGGGCGAGGGGCCCGTGTCAGGAGCCCCAAGATGACCAGCGTTCAGGAGGGGACCCGGTGTGCAGTTTCTCCCTAGCATCCAGAGGCCCTCTCTTACTGCAGGCTACTGTTTCAAGAGAAATGACATTGTGTAATTATTTATAGGTCCTTCATAATTTAAGAAACTGATACATAAATGCACAAAATTACATTTATTTTAGTGATTACTTTCCCAACTATTTCTTCTCTTTTCCTTAAGGTTTTTTCTTTTTTTTCTTTTGAGAAGATAATACATGGACATAGTCAACAATATAGGGTATAAAAACTTATACGATGGAAAGAATTTTTTCCTCATCTGCATGCTAGACTCTCCTTGAGGCAGTGCCCAAGACTGACCTTGTCCCTGCTTTTCATGAGAGAACAGTCTATTGGGTTTATCTTCTGGCATATTAGGGAGGTTTTTAGTATTCAGTATTGCTTTTACTAACAAATGTGGATAGGGAAATGGTAATCATTCCATTTAGGAATGCATCCTAGTTTTCATTTTGGGTAATTTTTAAAAATTTATTTATTTTGGGAGAGATGGAGACAGCGAATGGGGGAGGGGCAGGAGGAGAGGGAGACAGAGAATCCCAAGCAGGCTCTGCACTGTAAGTGTGGAGCCCAGTGTGGGGCTTGAACTCAGAAACCATGAGATCATGACCTGACCCAAAACCAAGAGTCGGATGCTCTACTGACTGAGCCACCCAGGCGCCCCTGAGTAATTTGTTTTAATCTGGTTAATGGAGTTTTTTTGAGCCCATTTTGGTAAGTATTTTCACATTTTATTATTTGAGGATCCAGTGAGGTTTTTGACAGCATGGAGGCCACCAGGTAACGATCGGGAGTTCAAGAGACTGCAGACATAGAGCTGCGTGTTTCTGCTTTGGGGTTTGATAGAATTCTTTTCTACTTTTCATCATCAACGTTATCAGTATTTCGTTATGCGGTCCTTTTTATGAATGCATGTGTTTTAGGTTTTTTAAAATGTTGATTAAAGGGGGGGTTTTTTGGTTTGTTTTAATCGTCTGTAGCTACATATTAGGTAGTTCTCAGTGTTTTTTGTATAGAGGTTTCTTTTCAATCTGAAACACACATTGTATCACTGGTTCATGGAGGATCTGACACCCTACGGCGACCTGACTCAGGGAGGAACTACAGGTCTTGCCTTGGGCAGATACAGCCATGAAACAGCTCATTTTCTTTATTCACAGAGGATGCAGAACCTGAATAGGGCCTTGAGGGCTAGGTTGGAAATGGGGGAAAGTATTTTGCAAGTAGACGGACTCGCTGGAGCTGAGATGTGAGCGGGAAAGCCTAGCACAGGGGCAGGAGCCATAAAGGGACTTCTGGGCGCGGAGGCGGGTGGTTTAGAAAGTTAAATGCTGAGAGAGGTTGGTTGGGGCAAATTGTAGTGAGTTTTGAATACTAGGTTCAGTACTTTAAATTCTTAAATAGGCATGAGGAGTGAGTATATTTTAGGAGAAGAAGCTAGAGGTTGGAGGCCAGCAGGTCATTGTGAGACTTCTTCAGTATTATTACAGTTTGGAGCTAAGGCTCTTTGGCCCAAACACTGTTGATCATGTTGTTCTTATAATTGAGAGCTCAGTCAGATACAAACTGCTGACACCGTAATACCTTAAAGTTGACATAAATTTACACCAGTGCTGTTTAAAATTCCACACGGTAGTTTGCCTTTAAGGAATATGTCTAAGCCATTGTCATCGTTCCTTGTTGTGTGCGTGTGTGTGTGTGTGTGTGTGTGTGTGTGTTTAGAGAACAAGATTTTTAGGGAGTTTCCTTGACATTATCAAGGTGGCTATATGTATATATTAGTAAGAAGAGGAAATTAGTCCATTTTACAATCATGACAATAAAATGGTGCAGAGGTTGATGGGTCACTAAGCCAGGTGAGACAAATGCGAGCTTTGTCAGAAAAACACGAGCACATTTTCATCAGGAGTTATTTATTTTCTACTTACAGTCGATATATTTACATGCTGATTGTTTTCTGTGCATCTCCCATTGTGTTTCTTGCATGATATTAGTTGAATTCTGATTTCGAAGTAGCAGAGATATACAGAATATTGGCCTACTGAAATGACAGACAAACTTAGCCGAATTGTCTGTCAATTCATAGGTCATTTTCCTGTACACCATTTCTGAGGGATGACTCAAGATTAATCTTCTTCCACTGTTGGTTCCTTGGTGTGACATTGCACTTGATTTAAGAAGATAGATGTTAATTCTTAATTACCTACTTGTAAGTAATTTTTTTAAGATAGCGTGAAAGGTTATCTTTTTTCCTCCTTAATCAAGTCAGAATCAAGTGACCACAGTTTTTCTTTCTTGGATAGATCTCTCTATTGGTAGTGAGTTGGTAATCACCAAAAGTAACAGCATCTCCACTGGACATTGGCACACAGTCCACATGGAATTGCTGTTACACTTGATAACCCCAGTAAGCCTACCTACCAGAACATTCCTTCTGCTTTTCTGGACCAAAGTCTGTAAGTTAAAGTCTTAAGTGTACTTGTTTCACAAAAGAAACTCTTGATTGATTAACATTGCAAATAAGTTTAGAGATTAGTAGATTTGAAACTCTGATGTTTAACTTTGATTTCAATTAATGTTCCCAATTGCACTTCATACTCACATTTGTATTTGCTCAAGATACAATTGCATTTCTGACTTTAACATCATTGATTTTTCTGAATCTGTAATAGAATGCTATTATTATTTAGGTAGAAATCTATTCCTAGTTAATAAAGACAGGTACTTTTTAACATAATAAAAAGGTAACATTTAGAAGCATTTCCTACCTAGGAAGGAAAAGAAGTTGTTAGATTTTGTTTATTTCAGATGATTGTATCAATTCACTATTAATGCAATGTCCATGCATTTGGGAAATTTAGCCCCTGATTTCTGGAAATTATGAGAAATTTACTAGAAATAGTCAAGGAATTTCCAGTTCAGTTTGAGTGCCAGCTCTGCCTCCCTCTTGGTCATCTTAATAATAATGACCATTTTGGTGAAAAAAATTTATAATGTTTTTAAAATAAATTATTCAAAATTGTTTCCTGTCACCTTTAAAACATAAGTGTACAGTTAAATTAAAAATAGAATTCCCGCCTTCAAATTTCACTGTCTTCTAGAATTAATTTATAAATTTAGTAAATAAATTAGAAACATTTAACCTCTTACCTCATTCTTATTCTAGTGAATTACAGAAGAAAAGTTGTCTTACAAGCCTTAATACTGTTCCTTTAATAAAGACGAAGCACAGGAGACAGTGGAGTGACAGGAACCGTTTCTTCCCTGGTTAGCAATCTTACTGCTGCTTGATTTCCGACAACGTGCTAAATAAGCCTTCAGCGCAGTTGTTATCAAAGTTCAGAATGATTGGATGCTGTTGTGGTTGCTCATACAACCTAGTGGCTTTTCTCTGGTTGAAACCTAAGGAGGGGCACGTAATGCATGTATTTAGATAAGGCCCTTGCATAAAGTACAAAGTTTTATGATGGATTTATTGCTTTATGAAATACAGCATTAAAATGGAAGCATATATTATGTAGTGATAAGTGGCTTCACCCACTTTTATCAACAGTAATTTAGTACTGATCTTTCGGTTATCAGTTAACTGTGTGTTTGTGTTAAGTATAGGATATTATTAACACGACGGGAAAACTCTTACATTTCCAAAGACACATTTTAACTTTTTCCTTGTATCTTTTTCTGAGGAATATTCACTATCACTAAGCGATGTCTCTTGTTTTTAAAACAATTTTTAAAACAATTTTGTTTAAAGTTGTTTTTACAACTTGTTAAAGCACAATTTCAGTTTCATTATGAACAATTATGCCTCTAAAATATTTATCCTCAAATAAGACTAACGTCTCTTGTACAAAGATAGAGTAGGTAAGGATATCTCATATAGTTGATAATAAAGGCACATGATGATAGAAGACAGGGTTTTGGAAGACTGAACATGCAGCCATGGAAAATGCTGGGTTACCTCTTAATGGCCGCCTCGCTCCCTCTGCATGAGAACCCAGGCCGTGCAGCCCCCCAAGGACACTGGGCCTTTTCTAGGTTTTTGCCACAGCATGCTAACGACTTCCTTTCTAACGACTGTCTAACGACTGCCCTTCAAGCACTGGTGTCTCATTCACTTGTGTTTGTTTTTGTTTTCCACGCTATCCTTCCAGATTGTGTTTGAACTAATGTGAAATCTGTCTTTACTTTACAATCCAGGATAGTTACCTCAAGTTTGTATGTTGCCAGTGTAGGTTTATTTTTTACTGAAAGTTGTGTTTTTAAAATTTTCTGCCACAGTTTTTTTTTTTTTAGATCATTCAGAGCTTCAGAAAACAAGTCAAGAGAAAGTTCTTTGTGGTACCAAATCTGGACACTTAAATTTTGATTTGTTTGGATCGTGAGGGTGTTGTCTTTGAAGTCTGTATTCTTGCTTATCAAAAATTTTGTTCAGTTTTTGTCCTCGAGCTCCAGAATTGTCCTTCGCTTCTTTCCTGTTTTCAGAAATACACGTAATGTAGTGTTCTAAGATCTCAAGACAGAACTGAGTTGCAGAACATAATGCTTATTAAAGTATATTTGGTTCATGATATTTTTATATTTCATGATGTAGGGAAGCAAGTCTTGCTCTAAACATTAATGAGATTTGCTCTGTTACTTAAGGCAGAGCTTCTTCTCTTCCCTCTTTAAATTGTGTCATATTTCTGGGGCGCCTGGGTGGCTTAGACAGTTCAGCATCTGACTTCAGCCCAGGTCATGATCTCACAGCTTGTAGATTCAAGCCCCACGTTCGGGCTCTGTGCTGACAGCTCGGAGCCTGGTGCCTGCTTCAGATTCTGTGTCTCCTTCTCTCTCTGCCTCTCCCCTGCTCACACTCTTCACTGTCTCAAAAATAAATAAACATGAAGAAAAAAAGTAAAATGTTTCATATTTCTTTTGAATACATTGAAAAAATTCTTCTTTTGTCTGGATTTATATGCATATGTTATGAGGGAAAATATTGGTTTATTTTCTTAAAAGTGTAGTTTTACTTATGACAGCTTTTTTGAAATTAGTTTTAAAAATTGACTGCTGCTGGATAATTTTCATTAGTTGTAGATGACATTGTGTGGTTTTGTCATTTTTAATAAGTATTAGGGAAACTAAAAGAAAAATTCAAACTTTCTTCCTCACTGAAATAGAGGCTTTTGAGTTTTTTAAAAAGTATATTTGTAAATAAGGTGTATATAAAATGCTTTTTACAGTGAAAAACTATGTGAGTGAATTACTAATCTTTATGGGAAGATGTAACAATTAAAACTGTAATTTTAGACTAGTGATGGTTGACTAAACTTGGGGGGGACTTGACAGTTGCCTTAGAAACTTGACAGCTCCAAAATGGGACTGTTTAGTAATTTTAGTTATCATTTTAAAACCTCATTGAATGACCTATTTAAGGATATAAAAAAAAAGAATTGGTCGCATTAGAGGTGAATTTGGTCTTCTAAAATGGATCCGCGTCATCTGTAATTGTAGGGTTCGTACGGCCTTCTTTCCGACAGCTGTTCCCAGTGTTCGAAGAGACCGAAACTCAGAAAAGCAGTATGATGTGTTCCTATCAGTATCTAATAATTCACAGGAGAACCTGGTCTTTGGACTCGGTGCGTGTTCTGTCAGCACACGAGTCTCCTGAGGCCACCCTGTTCCCTCACCGCCTCTTGGGCTGAGGGCCTCATTCCGAATGGGTGACAAGAGTCTTCGTCGCCTTTGCTTAGCAAACCCCAGAGAACGCGAGGGTGACTTCACAGTTAGAGTGCTTGTCTTTATAGAGCAGTTAGAGAAGCTGAATGGAGAGGTAAAAACAGAATGGAACCATGACTTAGGAGATGATTTTAAGCCTGTCATTACCTGTGTTACTTACTTACTTAGTCTCATGACTTGAGGAACCCCAGGCAGGAGCAGTGTATCTGTCAGGAGCTGCTAAACATGGTTTTCTATGAATCTAATTAGGTAGTGCTGTGGGGGCGCCTGGGTGGCATAGTCAGTTGAGCGTCCAACTTTGGCTTAGGTCATGATCTCATGGTTCGTGAGTTCTGGCCCCACATCGGGTTCTGTGGTGACAGCTCAGAGCCTGGAGCCTGTTTCAGATTCTGTGTCTCCTCTTGCTGCCCCTCCCTCACTCACACTCTGCGTTTCTCTCTCACAAATAAGTAAACTTTAAAAAAAAAAGTGCTTGTAAACCGCTTTGAAAAGTACAATGGTATACACAGATGCTTTTATTTTGATTGATAATGTTAATCCTAGTACCACTACCATATTTCCTAAGTTAATGAGAAATCTGAACTATTTGCTTTTAGTTTTGTTATTTTTTAAACCTTTTTATTTACAACACATTTGAAACTGTTTTGCTGTTTTATTTTACCATTTACCTAAGATTACAGTCTACTGACAACATTGTAAAAATAAGTCAAAATGAAATTCATATTTAGAATTATTCTTTTTTATGAAAATTTCAGAATTGGTACAAACCTCATATCTACTGTAATTGGGAATGTGTAAATGTACTCTGCTAATATCTCTTTAGAAATTGTCCTTTTAGAAAAATAACATTAGGTTATTTAGATTTTTTTACAGTATGTTCATATTTTCTTAACTGGTAAAATGTTCGTGCAAACTATATAAAAAAGTAATATGTAACTAAATATTGTCATATAACTAGGTATTGCACAAAGTTTTTATGGTCTCCTATCACAAAAGTTTATCTTTACTGTTAAAGTCCATCGAAAGTGTATGACTGGAAGAAATATGGACATGTGCCCATTTTAACGTTTGTTATTTGTAATTTCTTTAAAATAGATGCTGATAATAGTATACTTTGTTTCATTTTATCCTTCCTACTATACCAACTTAGGTATTTCAAATTTCAGTTTTTTGAGCCTACCTAATAATTTGTCATACTCATTTGATTTTTACTTTCTACCATAATTTTTTTATAAACATTTTATCTGTGAATTTTCAGACCCAGAGAGGTAGATGATTTGCCCTTGCACAGTCATGATTAATAAGAAGCAGATCCAGATTAAGAATGTAAAGCTTTTCAGGGTGCCTGGGTATCTCAGTTGGTTAAGCATCGACTCTGACTCCGGTCCTAATCTTATAGTTCATGGGTTCAAGTCCCCTATTGGGCTCTGAGCTCACAGCTCAGAGCCTGGAGCCTGCTTCAGATTCTGTGTCTCCCTCTCCCTCTCTCTGTCCCTCCCCTGCTGTGCTTGTGTGTGCTCGCTCGCTCGCTCTCTATTTCTTAAAAATAAATAAATAAACATTAAAAAATTTTCTTTAAAATGTAAAGCTTTTCCTATTTACCTTTCTTTCTATTTCCACTGACTCTCATGGGCTTGCAGTTCATTCTTAGTTTCTAGCATTAATGGATTGTGGTGGAAAGGATGATTCTAAAGTTAGCTTTTCTATGTGTGTCTTCATCTGTAAATATTAACATGGATTTGTGATTTAGTGGTTGGTCAACAAAATTACTCTCTAAACTTACCTGACTTCACAAAATCAGTTTGAATAAGAGCTAATGCTTATGTAATACTGATTAATATGTGCCAGACATTGTTCTAGGCATTTTATATATAAGCTTAATTAATATCCTTAATAGCCGTCTTGATGATACTATTATTATCTGCGTCTTCAAAACAGATACAGAAATGTTAAGTGCTGTGCTCAGGATCACATAAGTAGTAAGTGGTAGAGCCAAGAATTAAACCAGAGCTGTCTGGTTCTAAGGTCCATGCTCGGGACCATTACATGTACCCTGACCCATGGAAAGCAACTGGAGGGAGTTATAATGTCAATAAAGCTGTGATAATAATTAAAAGTATGTTATTCCTGAACATAATGTAGTGTAAGTTTTCCCGAGTTTAATTTTCAAATAATTTATAACTGTTTTCCCAAAGATATCAATTTCAGTATTCATTTGATATGGATTTATTGGCTTTTTACTGTATGTTAGGCTCTGTGCTAAGTTTTTCATGCATCATCTTAATTCGTTTACACAGCATTCTGAGGGAGATATCTAGGATCGCTACCGTGAAAGTTCCATTAGTGCAGGAATCTTACCTGCCTTATCAGTGGCAATTACCAGTTCCTAGAGCAGTCTCTAAGGTATTGGAGGTTCTCAATAAATATTTTTGAATAAATGAATTATATTCTCCTTAACAGAGGAACAGCCAAGACTTAGAGAAGTTTTGGTACTTCTGCTGGTTATACATGAAGCTATAGCGCTTGTGCATTGTCGTGTGTGAGTCAGGACACAAGCCGGGTGTCTGTTGTCAAAGTCCGTGCTCTAGTGCAGCATTGCCTCTTATACAGGCGGATTCGGACTCCGTCCTGTAAGCGTTGGAGGTTTCGTTATGATAAAAGCAGTGTTAGGAATACAGTGTGTCAAAGCTAGGTCATTTCATTTAAAGAGATGAGAAGAGGGGGAAAGTCAGACCACTGAATCAGTCTAGTATTTGAAGCAGTGAGATTTGACTAATACAGTATCAGTGAGAACAGAACAAAGAAAAATCTGAGTAATATTTCAAAGGTAGATGACAAGTGGTATCTTAATTTGGGCAGACATTGGAGGGCAGGGAGAGAATTAGGAGGTTTTAAATACAGGTACCGGATAGAAAATAGATAGGTAGAAATGGGGAAATCAGTAACTGAAACAGGCATATCAGTCTTTTTTTTTTTAAGGGGTAGATATGATCAATTGGATTTTATTTATATTGAATTTAAGATGACAGCTGCAGCCAAGTAAACAAGTAATTGATAATACTGCTAACATCTGGAGAAAAAGATAGGAAAAAATATTTTGTGGATATTAGAAAATAACTGTTCTTTTTCTTTCTTTTTTAGCTAATTCTTAATTTTAAAATGTTCAGTATTTTCCCTGTAGTTAACTGAGCCATTCTGCCTTTTCCCTCCTACCACAGCCAGACCACTGAGCATATCATTAAGCTAGTGGAGCAACATGGGAGTGACGTCTGGTGGACTCATCCCCCTGAGCAGCTCCTTCCGCAGGAAGTCTTATCTCAGGTGAATTTCTGCGCATATTTAACAGCCTTTGTGTGTGTTGGGTGACTTAAATGAAAACATGAGGGATTCTTGAGAATTACAGAGTAGTTCTGTCATTGTGTAAAGTTAATGAGTTTATTTTGCTATAAATTAGGAGCTAGTGTAGTTTGAGAGGAGGCATTTTTGCCTAGCCGTAGAAGCTTGGTGTTTAATAATAGCAGTAGAGTAGGAAGGTTATTTGTTAACTTATTGAGGGCCAAGATTGCTTTTAGCAGGTTCAGCTGACTCAGCAGATGTAGGTGTTCACGACTGGAAAGCGATGCCTAACTTGGTACATCAGGGTTTTGTAGGATCTGCATTGAAGTTGACTGATTCCATCACACATGAACAAAATCCAAGTTAGAAGATTATTTCAAGAAATGAAAACAGTTTATGTTAGTAAGTGTACAATCAATTGGCCACAATCACATGCAAATGAAGCAGTTGAACTAAATTGCAAAATACTTAGAGATGTTCTAAATTTCATTTAAAATGTGAATTTAATGGTTGTAAGCATTTGCTTTTCCTTTTTTTTTTTTAATTTATTTGGGGGGGAGGGGCACAGAGAGAAGGAGAGAGAATCCTAAGTAGGCTCTATGCTGTCAGTGTGAAGCCTGACACAGGGCTCAGTCTCATGAACCATGAGATCCTGACCTGAGCCAAAATCAAAAATTGGATCCTAAACTAACTGAGCCACCCAGGCTCCCCATCATTTTATTCTCCTGAGACTTTTTCTTTTGGCTTTTTTATTTTACATATTGTGATCTTTGAATAATTAAAATGTTTTCACACTGTCTTACGAGGTCGGTGGTCCTGACGCCTTGGAGTATGTGCCTGGTCAGGATATTTTGGACATCTGGTTTGACAGCGGGACGTCATGGTCTTGTGTTCTTCCAGGTAATTTTCAATAGTGGATTATATACCTACTATATACCTATAAAGTTATTCAGAGGAAAGCAGAGAGTATTTTTTTTTCTTTATTTGGAAGGAAATCTATGATGATACGATTTTAAAAAGCTCTTGGAGATCACTTAATCCAAAGATGTCAAAACTTTTTTTTTCAAATGAAATTTTATATAGATCCACAGTACATAAGGTGGATAAAAATGGAAATTTCTTCCTCCTCTCAACCAGCTCTTCTTCTTGGCACACTTAACAACCCAAGGTATTAGCTCTGAAGCTTAGAAATCATTGAAATGGTCTGACCCCCATCATTTTTCAGAAGAGGAAATGAGATTAGATTAGAGCCAAATTAGGTGATTGTCGCATAGTTTAGAGTCAGACTAGGACTCAGGTATCCTATTTTCTGGTTCTCAGTTTTCTTATACGACCTTGTCTTTTCGCAGCTCTTTCCCCATGTCCACAGGCAGCTGACTAATTCTGTACTTACAGGGCACACACGTGACTCACTGAATAGAGGGAAGGGAGAGACCAGGTGGGCGGTGGACAGGAAAGGAGGAGAAGGCGCACATTCCAGGGTGTGTGTTGCTGCTTAAGACTATATCCTTAAGGACACCAAGTGAACAGCAGAGGAAAAACGGAGTAAAGCCCACCATCGCTGTGAAGTTAAAGACAGGAACGAGGTGGGGATGGATCAGACGCTGCTTCCCACTGCTGCTCAATGCCAACCTGGGCCCAAGAGATTTTGCTTTCTGGAGCGAGAGAATGTGGGAAAATAGCTTATCTTTGCATCTGGCCGTTATTACGGGATTGAAAGGGATTGGCCCCAAGTGTTACTGAGGCCTTACTACTGAGAGGGAGTACATCTGATTCCTGGTGGGTAAATATGTTCACTTGGCCCTTTCTAATACCTTAGGAAATTTATCCATGTAAATTCATGTTTCCTCTGTATTACAGCTAAAATGTACATAGTAATTCATAATGGCCATGTATAAATTACGTATTAAAATCTTATAATTTTCAGAATTATTATTTTACAAGTTTCTCCCACCACATCTAAGAGAAAATACTGCAAGTTTAATTATTTTGTTTTCCTAAATTATATTGAAAATATAAGCAAGGGCCACTACATAAGGTAGGTGGGGGAAGTAGTGTTACAAATAGGGAGAAGAGTTACTTATCTCCTACCACATTGGGGCGGCCTCCTGAATTTCAACAAGAGTGCGCCATGTGCAAAATCGTGTTTATATAACGTATTTCAAAGTTTCTTAACCTTTTTGACCTTGATGAGAATTGCTGCTTCGAGCGTTGTTGCATTTTAATTTCAGAAGCGGTTGCACAATACTCTGCTCAGCAAGGACATGTTCTACTTAGAGAGATTGTTAAACGGCATGAAAATTCGTTGAAACCTTTCTGTGCTGCTGTCCGTGGTGCTGATAGAAGTATAGTCCTGTTCCTTCTAGTTGATGTTCGTAACTAAATATTTGCGAAAGAAATACTTTATTCAATGAAGGTAGTGGTAAAATTGCATTTAAGCAGTAAACCATTTTTTTCTGTCATGTGTAGATAATTAATTCAGAGAAGGAAAACTGGTTTGTCATTTAAACATGTATGTTGCCAGAACTTAAATATGCTACGTTCACAGATAAATGCACAAGACGCATGACTCATGTTAGACTGTAGTTTCTCCTTTTCCCTGAGGTGTTGCATTCCTTTTCCTCCTCTTCCTCTAAATCAGTCAGTCAAGCGTGGTGTGAGGTTAGTCAATAAGAATTAGATTAATTGGCTTGTATGTTATCCTATTTACCTCCGAGCATTTATTCTTTTTTAATAAAATATTTTCAAAAGACAGGGAGAAAGAAGGAAGTGGGCAAGAGCCAAGATACTAAGTGAATTCATAGTTTGAAAAGCCATAAAGCAAACTTTCCTTAAAAGAGAGAAAGAGCAAGGGAGAGAAGGCTTTCCTGAGGAGGGTTGTTTTACTTTTTGTTCTCAAATGCTTACATTAATTGTAATAAATGCTTCAGTGTCTGCTTATTTCCCTCAGAGTACGTTACTGCAAAATAAAATAAACTTGATTTTGAGTTTAAGTTAGCTACCAGTCTTCATCAGTAAGATGAATTTGGTGATTATAGCATACGTAACTGGTTTTATTTTTCGCTGACAAGTTTTACAACAGTGAAAGAGATTTGGCTTATGAATTTTCACACCAGGTCAAGTACCTCTTTCATTGCGAGTTCAAGGTCAGTGGTGCTTAAACTGAAACTTGAATCCTTTCTGAGAGGGAATGGCATTTTTAAGTGAATCATTTCTAAAGCATTCTTTAAACATTTACCAAAGGCATTAATTATTGCAGTGACTTAAAAAGAATGCTTTTCAAAAATTTTAAGTAAATTTTATTTTTTAGAACCGTTTTTGAGGAAATTCCAGAGATCCTGTACACTATGCTTCCCATCCCCCAGAGCCCCCTCTGCCTTCAGCCCACACGACAGTGGTATATCAGTCACTGTTGATGGGCCTACTGACACACCCTGATCGCCCACCGCCCATGGTTCACATCAGGGCTTGCTCTGCGGGTTCGGACAAATGCACAGTGACATGTACCCAGCACTGTGGTGTCACACAGAGTAGCCTTGCTGCACTAGAAATCTGCTCCACCTGGTCCTCCCTTCTTCCCAGCTGACCCCTGGCAGCCGCGACCTCTTTCCTCTCCATAGCTGTGCCTTCTCCAGAATGTCATAGAGTTGGAGGCACACAGTACGTAGCTGTTTGGATCAGTGTCTTTTACTTTGTATGCATGGTTCCTTCATGTCTTTTCCTGCCTCAGTAGCTCATTCTTCGTAGTGCAAAGGAATGCCCCCTGTCTGTGCGTGCCCTGACTTGTTTACCCATCCCCGTGAAGTGACTTGTGGTTTAAAATACTTAGTCGGCTTTGTTTCTCTTGGTCTTTTTAACAAAGAGAAACAAAGTAAATAGAAAAAAGATCACTAAGATCACTTTTTGAAAGAGAAACTATATTTACAGTTTAGATTTACAGAGGACTTTTTTTTTTAAAGATCACCTTTTTAAGAGCATAGATGATAATTTAAAAAATAGCCTAATTTTAAAAATTAATATATTTTAACATTTTTTACAAATTATTTTTGGCTTAAATTATCTTCAAGTGTTACATTGGTTAAGCAGTAGTTTTGGCAAGTATGTTCTGTGCTGGTTCTACAACTTTCCTTCTTAAATACAGTAATCTTGCTCAAACTCTATCAGTTCAGCTAAGTTAAAGTTAGTAATGAAATTAGAGACTACTCGATTTTTCTGGCTGATTTTGCTTGAGAGTTTTTTTTTTTTTTAAAACACTGTAATTAGTTTATTCTTTATTTACTACCATCCTAAATCATAATCTTAGAGGTACTGAATAGTTTATAATTTTTAGAATTTTCCTAAGAGAGAAAGTTACTGTAATAGAAATATTAACCTTTTGCCCATGGTTAATTGCTACTTTTCCTGGAATGCTACAATACCCAAGTTTATTTCTAATGTTTTCTTTTACTTAACCGTCTATTTAGGGAAGAAAGAGAGGAAAGAAGAGTAAAAAATAGGCAGAAAAAACTGACCCCATTCCTCCCTCGTGCACACTGCTGTTGGAATGTATTTTGGCACAAACGTACCAAATGGAAGGATTTTTGCCTTATGCACGAAAAGTTTTGGAGTGGTTTTCTGTCCTTTGACCAAAAAACTCTATTGATGGGCATCTCTGATCAGATCTGGGGCGCCTGGTGGCTCAGTTACTTAAGTGTCCAGCTCCTGGCTTGGGCTCAGGTCATGATCTCTCACACAGTTTGTCAGTTTGGGCCCCATTGTTGGGCTCTGAGCTAACAATGCTGAGCCTGCTTGGGGTTCTCTCTCTCTGTCTCCCTCTCTCTCTCTGTCCCTCCCCTGTTTGCACACACTCTCTCTCTCAAAGTAAACATTTAAAAAAATTAAGAGGAAGGTAGAGAGATTTTCCGTATGCCTCCTGCCCCCACAAATGCACACCCTCCCTCCTTATCTACATCCCGTACCAGAGTGGGACGTTTGTGACAGTAGGTGAGCCTACAGCAACACATCGTGACCTCCCAAAGTCCGCAGTTTATGTTGTGGTTCCCTGTGGGTCTCACACACGTTATGGGTTTGGACAAATGTGTAAGGGACATGTACCATCAGTATAGTATCACATAGAGTATTGTCACTGTCTTAAAAATCCTCTGCTCTGCCATTCATCCCTCCTACCCCAACCCCTCATCACTCACCCCAGCCCCTGGCTCACATGGCTTTTTTATCATTTGTCCATCTTTGACTGGGTCATTGTCAAATTAGAAGTTAATCACTTGCCCTTTTTAAAAGACTCTTTTTTCTGATTAATTTCTTGGTTAAATGTATTCCAGTGCCAGATTGTCTAGGTTCAGAATCCCTCTCTACTGCTTACTGTCTCCAGAAACTTGGACAAGTTACAGAACATCTCAGTGTTTCACCTTCCTCATCTGTGAAATGGGGATGATGATAATACCTACCTTATAGAGTAACTGTGAGAATCACATGAGTGACCGTAAAGTCATCAGATGCTCTTTTTCGTGAGAGACTTAAGTGGAAATATTGATATTGGTAATTATTAATCAGTCACTTTTAAAATTTTTAAATGTTTATCATTTTTGAGAGAGAAAGAAGAGCATGAGTGGGGGAGGAGCAGAGAGACAGGGAGACAGAGGATCTGAAGCAGGCTCTGCCTGGACACCAGAGAGCCCAATGTGGGGCTCGAACCACAAACTGCAAGATCATGACCTGAGCTGATGTTAGATGCTCAACTGACTGAGCCACACAGGCGTCCCAGTCAGTCCCTAATTTAGGGAGTGTTTAAGTTAGTTCTAGTTTAGGAAATCAAACTCCAGTGTTGATTCTCTTTCTCTTGATTAATCAGTGGGCAGTGAGGGTGATAGTTCAGGTGACTGAATGTCACCATGAGGTGGCGCATGATACAAGAAATAAATAACTTTGATGATTTTAACAGTTTGATACATATTTCTTTTCATTTTCCTATTTTAATTAACTTAAATTTCTCTTTATTTTTGAGGTACTGACCAAAGAGCAGATTTGTACTTGGAAGGAAAAGACCAGCTTGGTGGTTGGTTTCAGTCTTCTTTACTAACGAGCGTGGCAACAAGGAAAAAAGCGCCTTTTAAGTAAGTGTTGAAGCCGAGCTAAGCGCGTCCTTGCGCCGTGAGGACCCGTGCCAGCCCTGTGCCGGGCAGCTGTGCGCCGGGACCCGCACGGCTGTGCCTCGCCATGCTGCGGAACGTTGGGCGTGGAAGGCCCGGGCCCTGCGGGGACGCGGCGCCTGCAGCCGGGGTGGGAACGGCGGGCGAAGTAGGATCGCAGGTGGAGCCTGAAGACGGGCCTGAACCTGCGGCCTCGTGACACACGCGCGGAGCTGCTGACGGCCGAACAGAGAAGGTGCTGTCGTGCGAGGGAATCTGCTTCCGGAGAAGAGGCCGTGAAGATTGCGGAAAAGACAGTGAAGGATTTGGAGGATCACGTCAGCTTAGGTGGAAAGCAGCGGCAGGGCTTGAGGGCTCGGGCTCCAGTTTTGAAAGTAGGTGTCCTGTGGGTAAAACAGTGTAAAGTATCGCGCGCTGCAGAGAGGTCGTAGGTGAAAGGCAGCCTCAGGCTTCACTGTTGTGTGTCTTTAAGACATTGCTCCAGCCGCCCTCACCGTCAGCAGCCGTTGGCGTCGAGGCTGGAGCCTCCCCCAGCAAGGACTTTACAGTTTGCTAAAAGCTCAGGTGATACTTAGCATTTTTTAGCACTAAAGGATTTCTTAAGATATGTGTGTAGTCTTTTTATTTTTTTTTATTTTGAATATAACACGATTTATTTTTTGTAACTTATGCAATTATTTTCCATCATTTACAATACAGTAGTTACAATGACACTCCAAACAGAAAGCATAGTCTTTTTAGACATAATGCTTTTGCATACATAATAGACTGCAATAGTGTAGATGTGACTTTTATATACACTAAATAAAAAAATTAATTTGACTGGTTTTATCACGACTCTGGAGCCAAACCTGCAGTGTCCCCGAGTTATGCCTGGGTAAGACAAAACACCTCCTTTATTAGCTCAGTCTCTTGTTTCATGAGAGAAGTTTGAGTCAAAAGAGAAAAAAAAGAGAGAGAGAAAGAAGACAACAATACGGAGAAGTCTTGTCACCAATACAGACTGTCATTCCCACCAGAGGAAAAATCAGCAGTGACTGGAGGAGTGGGGAAATCTCCGAAGGGCTAGATCTTGAAATACGGGAGACGTGACGTGGAAGAACATAGAGAATGGTACTCTGTTGATGGAAGACGGTCTGAGGTCACATGTTCGTATATCTGTAATATCCGCAAGTGGCTAATGAACTGAAGAAACATTCTTGTAATGAGTTTTGTTAAATTAGGTATTAAGTTACAGATCATTGATTTTCCTTATTCAAGTGTATAGATAATCAGAAACATTTTTGAATAGCGTAAGGTTTTTACTATCTTACAGTGAGAACCCATCCCAGAACAATTTACATGTGAAAGTTTCTTGTATAACATGCGTTTATTTTATTTATTATTTTATTTTTTAAGGATTGTATTATTTTTTTTAAGTAGTCTCTATGTCCAACATGGGGCTCGAACCTACAGCCCTGAGATTGAGTTGCACTCCCCCTGACGGAGCCAGACGCCACTATAACATGCTTTTACAAGTCAATAGAGGGGCACCTGGGTGGTGTGGTCAGCTAAGTGTCCAACTTCAGCTCAGGTCATGATCTCACAGTTCGTGGGTTCGAGCCCCACATCGGGCTCTGTGCTGAATGTTTGCTCAGAGCCTGGAGCCTGCTTCGGATTCTGTGCCTCCTTCTCTCTCTGTCCCTCCTCCGCTTTAGCTCTATCTCTCAAAAATAAATGTGAAAAAAAAAATTAAAAAGTCAGTAGAACAGCAGATATATTTTTTTCAAATTGTCTTTTTGAAGATATTTTGAAGTGATAACCTGCTTTTTTAAGACATAAGAATACATAATAAGACATTATTTCTGGTTAGTTTTAATGACCAAAATTGAGACATCATCATAAATGCTCAGGAAGTATTTGTATAGTGAATGTAAACATAAAATTTTTCTATGTATGGGACGCCTGGATAGTTCAGTCAGTTAAGCATGCAACTCTTGATTCTGGCTCAAGTCACAATTCCAGTCATGGGATCAAGCCCTGTGTGGGGCTCCATGCTGAGTGTGGAGGCGGCTTGGCATTTTCTTTCTCCTCTCCCTCGGCCCCTCTCCCCGGCTTGCTTGTGCTCTTTCTCTCTCAAAGAAGTAATTCTCTGTATAAGTAGAGAGCCTATCATCTAACAGTCATGGCAAATAAGCAGCTGAGAATTAGACTTTCAAGAAAAGCTTTCATAATCTATCAAGAAAAATCATGGGTTTTTGGCCAAGCTTTTCAAACTACAAGTGATCATCAAAAAGATCATTAGAGCTGGGTTATCATAGTAGCTGATTTGTCTTCATAGGACAGTGGTTGTTCATGGATTTACCCTCGGAGAAAAGGGAGAAAAGATGTCCAAGTCTCTCGGCAATGTCATTGATCCTGACGTGGTCATCAATGGAGGGCAGGTACGTGGTTCTCTAAAAATTCTTTTTATTTTTGATTTAAGGCTCTTAAGTTGGCAGCCAAAATCTTTAATGTAGTTACTTCAATGTAAAAAAAAAAAAGTAAAACTATCTTTTATGCTGATAGCAGGTGCCTTACTGTGTTTTAAATCTCGACTCTTAAGTAATATATGATTTTACTGAGAAAGGGAAGGCCTGGGGCTGTGGCCCTGCTGACTCATTTCAGGTCTGAGTCTCTGACGGGGTCCTGAACCATGATATCCCTTTCTTTAATTGAACTTCGAAATTTGTAAAAATTTATTTAAAAAAACAATAAAAACTTACAGTTCAATGGAAACTGTAAGAAAACATTGAGATTGCAATTCATATTTCATTATTATTCTCGGGAATTCTGTGCCTTACAGCAGGTCATTAATGAACATCACATCTGGGGTTGCTAATAATTTGGTTTATTTTGGAGTTGCTTTCAGAAAAGAAATCACCTGTTATTTTACTCCTTTGGCTTTTTTTTTTTTTTTTTTAAGTAGGCTTCATGCCCAGCACAGAGCCCAGAGTGGGGCTTGAACTCATGACCCTGAGATCAAGACCCAAGCTGAGATCAAGAGACACTTAAGTGACAGAGCCACCCAGATACCCCTTACTCCTCTGGCTTTGTACTGCCCTTCTAATGTCCAGTGACCCCTGCTCTGTGTAAAGAGCGGCCAGGGAGCACCCTGCCCACCATCACCGAGGCGTCAGGGCCCTGCCCCGACCCGGCAGTAACAGAAGGATGTATACACAAATGTATACAGCTCAGCGCTACAGAGCATACTTTTTCCCAGTGTTGGTTTACAGACAGGGCTGATTTCTGAGACGGTCAGTGCAGGCGTGTTTTGTGCTCACGTTGTGCTCACATATTTTGGAGGCAGACTATCTGAAGTATTTGTTCACCTAATGAGAATCGAAAGCCGTTTATACGTTAAAGTGTTTTTTCCCTCTGCCGAAAGGATCACAGCAAAGAGCCTCCCTACGGTGCTGATGTCCTCCGCTGGTGGGTGGCGGAGTCCAACGTCTTCACTGAAGTGACCATTGGTCCGTCTGCACTTAATGCTGCCAGGGATGATATCAGCAAGGTCAGAGTTGTTGTTCTTCCTATTTCTGAATAAAAAGTTAGCTAAATAACTTTCTTTTTAAATGGAGTACGTGTTACTTGGCATTTCAGAACAGTGAAAATAAGTTTGCACATGTGAGTGTTTAAAAATACGCTGTGTTATTTGTCTAAAAATATCATGTAGTCCTAATAATCTTATATACTGTCTTTTATACTCTATAAAACATAACCTGGCATAAGATACTATAAAATTATATTAATATTATATATTAATCTATATTATCTACGACCTTTCACTTTTATTCCATTTATCTTTATATTTGCCTGTGAATCAGGTGAAAATAACATTCTTACCTGTATGGATGAACACACTAGGCCACTGAAAGGGGATTTGCCTTTATAAGGTTATAAAGAAATACAGTGAAAATTCAGTCGTCATGTGTCAAGTCCAGAGATGGTGTCCGTAAACTGGGCTATCGAAATGGGAGTGTGGTTTTTGGCGTTTGTAGTCTCATTTAGGAATTATATATATATAATTATATAAATACATCCATTAAGAAAGTCACTTGAGTTGGATAAAAACTATAGAAAAATAAAATAACTTTTCAATAAGACTTGAAGGATCACGTTTTTTGACTGCATATTTTTTCTCAACAGCTTAGGAATACACTCCGCTTTCTTTTGGGAAATATCGCTGGTTTCAACCCAGAAACAGACTCCATTCCTGTTAACAACATGTATGTCATAGACCAGTATATGCTACACTTACTGCAGGATTTAGCAAACAAGGTAAGTACGAACTAACAAGCCTTGGGAAGACAGAAGTATCAGCCCTGTTGAATGTTGAGACTGGAGCTGCGTGCCAGTGGGACAGACGTTACTAGAAACAGTAACCGTTGCACTGGGAGAGTTACACGAGGTGAGCCCACACGTTCTTGGGCTGACTTTGGTAGTGAAGTCTTAGGATTTCTTTCGTGGTTTTTCAAGGTACTCACAGTACCTGCTGGAAACCGTAGGCCCAGATTTCCCCTAAAACCACATTCTTCTCTCGAGATCAGTCTTCAGTATTTCTCCAACAAGAAAGAAAAACGTAGAGCTGTATTTTGTCTGCAGATACACCCTTCAAAGCATAGAAATAACAACTATTCCTATGTGTTTCATGAGATAGTCTCTCGTCTCTATATAAACAGATGACTTGTGTTTTCTCAGAACTTGGAAATGCGGTTGCTTCCACACACCCTGAGTTAGAAACATCCCTGCAGGTGTTTGCCCAGTTTTACTTTTCAGGCGCAGATGAGGGGACACTGGTAACTGATAGTCTCTGCTGTTTTAAAATAGTGTGTTTCATCATTTAAAGCCTGATTTCCGGGTCACCTGGTGGCTTCTGACTCGGGCTCAGGTCACGATCTCATGGTTTGTGGGTTTGAGTCCTGCGTTGGGCTCTGCTGACAGCTCAGAGCCTAGGACCTGCTTCAGATTCTGTGTCTCCCTCTCTCTGCCCCTCCCTCATTCATGCTTAGTCTCTCTCTCTGTGTTTCAAAACTAAATATTCATGTCTCAAAACTAAATATTCAAAACAAAACACCTGATTCCTTTGACGAGTGTTCTTTTGTAGTTTCCAGAGTAGAATATTTGGTATTTT
>PISW01011674.1:6010-38350 GCA_004023785.1 Mungos mungo
TCCCCTTACTTCTTCCCGACTCCCTCCAAGCTCCTCCTTTTCCTCCTCCCCCCGCCCTCCTTCCTTCAAGCTCTCCCCCTTCCCTTCTCCCTCCTCCCTCCAAGCCTCTCCTTTCCTCCCCTCCTCGTCCTCCGTCCTGCCACCCCGCCTCCGCCCGGCTCGGAATCCGTCGGGAAGCGCAGAGGGGGGCGTGGCCCCGCGGGGCCTGGGCGGGAGCGGGGAGGCGCGCAGGCGCACACCGTGTTCTCCCCGGGGCCACCTGCGGCCAGACCCTGGCCGCCGCCTGGTGGCCGCGGGTGACTCCGCCAGGTTTTCGTCGTGGAGAGGATCACGCATCCCGAATCGCGGGAGGGACCCGGAAGGGACTGGGAATTCCCCGCCCGTCCCTGCCTCCGTTTCCCCTCCCGGACAGTGGGTCCGAGGACAGCAGCTGTGCTGGAGTGGTGCGCACGCTCCCTCCGTCCGAGCTGCTTTGGTTGTCGCTGTTGTTTAGGTGATAGTAACTGCAGCGCCGCCGCCGGCAGTTTTGGAGCGTGCACTTGCTGCGTGCCGGGCGTGGAGCTCCGCGCCTGGGTCACCCCCCACCGCGCGGGGTCCTCCTTCCCCCGCAACGCCCAGAGCTCCTCCGAGGTGCAGACCCCCAGCCCCCCGCCCCGGAAAGACTGGCCCGGATTCGCGGGGGGCGGGGCCCGGAGCCCGGGGCTTCTGGAGCTCCTAGGTGATGCTGCTGCGCATGCCGGCGGAAACCAGAGAGACCTCCCGTTACCTCCTTAAACCCCACAGGAGCCCTCCGCACTAGGATTGTGGAAACTGAGGCACAAAAATGAAAATCCCCGCTCCTACTCCAGTGGTGAAAGAGTTAGTGCAATTTAATAACCACACTTAGGAAGCTCTTTGCCCCGCACCGCCTCGCATCCACCGTGTAAGGGAGGGCACTAGGTCCCTGCCTTACAGATGAGAACACAGGTTTATATGCCCATGTATGACAGTGATGCATGTCTAACCGGTTTACATATATCACACACACATGCGTACACAGCAGTGCGCATGCTTACATGCCATGTACACGTATGTAAGTCATTTGGTAAAGAGCACAGATACAGAGGTATCATTTATCATACAGAGGTCTGTGTGGTATCTGGTGTATGACTGGACCACATGTAACATACATATTTAGTATGGATAAATCTTATATACCTACCATGTGTGTTAGTCCATGTATATCGTATATTGTATATATACGGTATTTAGTGTGATTACGTCTCGTATATATATAGGGCAATATGACATTTAGAGCATGTGTGCAGGGCGTTTTGTGGGAAGGAAGACCAGTTAAAAATGCAGGCTTTGAGACCCTGTGGTCCCAGATGACCTAAAAGACCCTGGTCTCCTCCACTTCTGTATTTCCAGAGTTTCTTATTTAAAAGGGCCCCTTGTTGGCTGTGAATCCTCAGTTTGGCGGTTCCGGTACTGAACACAGGATTGCCACACGACCCAGCAGTTCCACTCAGGCATGCGTATACCTCAAAGAACTGAAAACAGGGACTCAACCCCCGGGCCGTGCATATTCACAGCAGTATTACAGTCACCAAAAGGCGGAAAGAACCCAAATGTCCGAGCAGATGAGTGGAGAACAAAAGTGGTGTGGTCGCGCGGTGGAGTGTCATACTGCCACAAAGCGGGTGAAGCCTGGCCACTTCATGCTCAGCGAAAGCAGCCAGACACAGAGGGCCACGTACCGTATGCTTCTGTGTATATGAAGTGTCCACAGCAGGTAAATCCCTGGCGACGGGAAGCAGATCGGTGGCTGCCAGGTGCCAGGTGGGGAGAGACTGCTTAGCGGGTACAAGGTCTCCTTTCGGGGGTGAGGAGATGTTTTGGTTTGGAAGTGGACAGCAACGATCGGTACACAACACTGTGAATGTGCTAAATGCCGCTGAATTGTATGCTTTAAATTTGGTAAAATGGTAAAGTTTATGTTATATGTACTTGACCATCATAAACCAGAGGGGAGACCTGCTGTAGATCAAATCCTAGGCAGAGTCCTGGGATAAAGGCTAATACAAAGAATCCCAGTTTAGTGGGGGGTGGGGGGGTGGAGGTGGGGAGTGTTATATATACAGAGGGTACTAATAAAATTAAACTAAAACAGGGCACCTGGCTGGCTCAGTCAGAGCATGCGGCTCTTGATCTCAGGGTCGTGAGAGTATTTCCATATTCTTACCACAAGGACACATGCTTTTTTAAGAGGTTTACTCACTTGTTGAAATCTCGTAATGGCCCTGTGTGATGGGTACCTTTTCCTCATTTTCCAGATGAGGAAACTGAGGTATGTGGAGGTTAAGTCACTTGCCCAAAGATACCTAGCAGGTAAGTGGCAGAGGTGGGATTTGAACCCAGGTTTCAGGTTCCTGGGGGCTCACAGTGCACCAGTCCAGGGTGACGTGTGTCAAAGGCGGCTGTGAACAAGGTCTGGTCAGCACGGAGGAAAGAGGCCTTACTTGTCTCCAGAGCCCCGTGAGCCGGGTCCGGGATGGGGGGGTTACCAGGCAGAGTGGGGCTCGGTCTGATCCTGCCTGGGAGACGCGTCTCCACTGCCCCCCTCCCCAGTCACAGTGTGAGTGTCTGGGTAGTGTGAGCCCTTGTGGTGTGGCTGCCGGGTTTCCGTGGATGAGAGAGGGGGTGGGTGTGTGGGTGTGTGATGCTCTGTGTTTCCTGCGTGTGTGTGGTGTGTTGTGTGTGTGCGGACATCCCAGAGGCAGAGCTAGGCTTGGCTCCTCACTGCCCTCCCTCTCTTGCTCTCTCTCCACCTCTCCCCTCTCGTCCCGTCTCCAGTCTGGGCCACTGGCCCCCATCACCCTGGACAGTGATGGACGGCCGCCCAGCTACTGGCTGACAAGGCCCCAGTGAGTAGTGCTGTCCCCTCGTCCTCCTCATGGGTGGCTCAGGCTGGGTGGCCAGAGATTTGAATGAGCCCATGTCGGCCTGAGTCCCCTCCAGGGTCTGTCTCCCCATCACCTGGGGCAGGGGGGTCACAGGTGCAATTTTATGCCAAGTCCTGTGGGTCCTCATAAAGCATCATCAAGCCTGGGGATGGCCTTTGGGACTGTCACGCAGCCTCAGCCTCCAGCCTGTCATAACAATGGCCCTCGTGATCACGGCTGATGTTTCTTGTGTACCTACTGCGTGCCCAGCTCTGTGCTGGTGTGTAGGGGGTCCTCTCTGGAATGACCCACTGAGGCCAACTCCCTGTCCCACCTCCCAATGGGCCCAGGTGGCCCAGATGACTTTGTGGTTGCAGGAGCTGGTGAGGTTCAGGGACGTGGCCGTGGACTTCACCCAGGAGGAGTGGCAGCAGCTGGAGCCGGCTCAGAGAGACCCGTACAGAGATGTGATGCTGGAGAACGCCTTCTCCATGTGTCCTCGCGTGGAGGCGGGGTCGGTGAACTCTCTGGGGTCCCTTTTTTGAGGCCCGTTTGTAATCCCATTTATGAGGGCTCCACCCTAGTGACCTGCTCACCTCCTAAAATCCCCACCTCTACCACCATGCCCCGGGGTTTGGGATTTCAGCCCAAGAATGCGGGGGAGGGGACACAAACATTTAGTCTTTGTTCTAGAACCTTTGGGAAGCCGTGAAGGGGCGTCTCTGCTTTCCCGACTCCCAGCCCTCCTCTCTCCTAGCTCTGGAGGCAGGCTCCGAGGTGTTCATGTTTTGGGTCTCTTTCAAATCTGGAATTCAGGCCTGACAGAGACGGCCCAGAGGAGGCTGCGGCGGAGCGTGCCCGGGCTGACCCAGGAAGAGCTGGGAGGGGGCCGCCTCTGGCGCTCTGCGACACTCGCCACAAGAAGGGCCCTTGTAGAGCATCAACCCAGAGACTGGAGAGAGGCTGGGGAGCCAGGAATTCCAGCAGGGGGCGGCCTCCACAGCTGTGACCCACTGAAGCCCGAGCGGGAGGGCCCCCAGAGAGCCCCTGCGGCCAGGAGCCCCGTGTGTGCAGAGAGCGTGGGACGCCTGCGCGCAGCAGGTGAGCTGGCACAGCACCAGCGCGCCCACGCCCGGCCGGGACATGCCCTCTGCGTGCCATGAGTGCGGGAGGCGCTTCCGCAGGACGTGGGGCTCGCGGCGCACGGGCACATGCACACCGGGGAGAAGCCTTCCGCGTGCCAAGGCCTTCCAGCAGCACGCCTGCCTCACGGTGCACTGGCGAGCGCGCACGGGCGATCGCCCCTACCCGCTCGGCGACTGAGGCCAGGCCTGCACCCTCCTCACCATCCTAGAGGACACCGGCCTGTCCACACCGTGGAGAAGCCCTGCGCGTGCAACAGGTGCGCCAAGCGCTCGTCGCTGCCCGGGCACCAGGGGGCGCGCGCGGGCTCCGGGCCCCACAGGTGCCCCATGTGTGTTGGGGGGGGAGGGGGCCTTCCACCTGGTCACCCACCATGGGCGCACACGGGCGAGTGGCCGTTCGGGTGCTAGGAGCGCGGCGAGGCCCTCGCACAGAGCACGCGCCTGCTGGAGCACCAGGAGTCCTCCCAGCGCCGGCAGTGCGCCAAGCGCTTCACCAGGTCGGCGGTGCTGGTCCTGCACCAGCGCAGCCACAACCGGGGAGCGGCCGTTGCGGTGCACCGACTGCGGGAAATCCTACAGCCAGAAGGCGTACCTCTCCGTCCCCCTGAGGACCCACACGGGCGAGAAGCCCTACCGCTGCGGCAGAAGCTTTCAGAAGCTGTCCTTCCTGTTCCAGCGAGAGGCCCTTCCGGGGCGCCGCGTGCGGCAAGGCCTTCGTGCGGAAGTCCACCCTGGACGGCAGGATCCACAGGGAGAGAAGCCCTATCGGTGCGCGCGGGGGCGGGATGGGCTTCCGGCACCAGTCCACGCTCACGGCGCACCGGGGAGTCCACACCGGGGAGAAGCCCTACAAGTGCAAGGCGTGCGGCAAGGGCTTCGGGCACATCAGGAATCTCACCTAACACCAGAAGATCCACACGCCTGGGGAGGTGCCCCACCGCGGGCCCAGCGCACGGAGAAGGCCTTCCTCCCAGATAACATCTGAGCCTCAGGTGACAGCCTCATGGCCAAGTTTCTGCCTTCTCTCTCTTTGGACTTAGGGACCTCAAGAGATGCCCATAGGCCAGGTGCCACATTCCTGAGCCTCTGGGAAAGACAGGTGACAGCAGGGCCTGCTTTATGGGTGCACCATGTGTGCAGTCAGACAGGCCGCATGTCAGTCTCATGCTCTGCTGTCACGTCTTGGATCTTCCAGTCCCGGTAAGAGATCACTGACCAGGGGCTGGCAAACCACAGTCCACAGAGCCAGACCTGCGTTTACATGGCTTCTAACTGTTGGAAGGGCTGTAAAATAAAACAGAAAGAGTATGAGAGAGCTCCTGTGACCCACAAAACGTAAAATATTTACCATCTGGGGGGGCGCCTGGATGGCTCAGTTGGTTAAGCATCCGACTTCGGCTCAGGTCATGATCTCATAGTCTGGGTTTGAGCCCCGCACCAGGCTCTGTGCTGACAGCTCAGAGCTTAGAGCCTGTCCAGATTCTGTGTCTCCCTTTCTCTGCCACTCCCTGGTGTCTCTCTCTCTCTCTCTCTTTCTCTCTCTCTCTCTCTGAACAATAAACATTAAAAAAATATTTTTAAATATTTAACCATCCGGGCCTTCACAGAAAATTTGCCAACACTTGGCCATCAACCAACGGTAATCTGTGGAGATTCCAGACTCTTTTTCACCACGCTGTGCCAAGGCCTCTGAGTGGTCTCATGGTCTCCTTTCGTGGCCCTCTCTGGGTGGGCTCCCCCATCAGGTGGCGAGATTCTGAGCTGGGATGGCTCCATTCCTTCAGCTCTAGGTCTTACTGTGGGCCAGAACGGCCGCTGTCCTTGGTCCTGAATCCCACCAGCCCGTGTGTACCTGGCCCTTCAAGAACAGAATGAACCTGATTCTCTGTTCAACGTTTGCTTGTTTGCAGCGGGATCTGGGGACTCTCATGCAAAGAAAGTTTGCTCGATGGGAGCTTTATGTCGCTCCCTCTACTCACGGCACTAGTTTACTCTGGCTGCCATAGCAAAGCTTCACAGGCTAGTGGGGCTTAAACGACAGAAATCTATTTTCCCACCTTTCCAGAAGCTGGAAGTCTGAGATCGAGGTGTTGCAGGGTTGGGTCTTCCTGAGGCTCCTCCTCTTGGCTCACAGATGGCAGCCCCCTGGCTGCTGCTTCACATTACCCCACTGTGCCTGTGTAAGCCCCTGGTGTCACTGACACCAGCCACTGGATTAGGATCGTGATCCCGCTGAGGCCCTGTTTCCAAACAGTCACATCTTGAAGCTCCTGGGCCTTAGTATTTCAACACAGAACTTGGGGGGAACATACTCAAGCTGTGACATCCCCGAGGGCCGGAAATTTGACCTCTGATAACTGTAGCTGACGTCGCCATGGTATTGGCAAGCTGGGCACCCACCTTGTGCTCACTCTCCTTCCTTCCTTCACGGTGTGCAGTTGGTCCAGGGACACAGCAATCCTGTTGGAGACCACCTTTCCCACTTGCATCCAGGAGGGGACAGGGACCACCCCTCACCTGTGGACAGTGAGGAGAGGGATGTGTTCAGACTGCCGCTTGCCCTTCCCCAATCCGTCCCCTGGACGCTGACCCCCAGACGTCTCCAGGCGCGACGGCGCAAGAGGGCGGAGGAAGCCTGTGAGGAGTAACGTCCCAGGTCTTTGGGGCTTCTCGCTGCATTTAGTCCATGCTGACCCAGGTCTGGGACCTCACCCATCGCCTCCAGCCTCTGTACTCGTCAGGCACCGTCCCCGTTTAATGGACAAAGAGGCCCCAAGGAAGCTCAGTGATCACCACCTAGGAAGTGTCGGGACCAGCAACCAACCCAGAGACGCAGGAGCCGACTCAATCACTGTGACTGCCATTTAGAAAATGGAAACATTGCAAATAAGTCTTTTCGGCTCCCAGATCCCAATACTCCCAAAGTATTAGTGCTCTGAGCCTCACTTTCCTCCACTGGAAAAGTGGGGGAATAATAGTAATCTAGATAGGAATTATTTACATATAAATAATTTTATTATTGATAACAATAGAGCACTAATATATTTACTATTTATTATTGACAATACTAGAGCACAATCATCATTAACTAAATAATAGAAGCTTATCAAGGCTGTGCACGAGGTAGGTATTGGATAATCACGTGCTTGACTCAAAGGGCTTCATGGTCACAAGACTTCCATCCGCATGTTGGGGTTGGCGGGAAGAGTAGTGATTAGTCTGCTATTTGAGAGAGGACTGTTTTTTTTTTTCCCTAATTCCAAAAATTCCCAGACATTCCCGGCTTTGCCTGGGCAGGCTCGCCACCACCTCACCGGGTGTCTGCAGAAAAAGCCTCCTTCTCCCCCATCTCTGAGGCGGTGGGTTGGGGCCCGGCCTCCTGGTCTGATCATCCCCAGGCCAGGAGCCCGGGGCTGGGAGGGGGAGTTGGCTGACCCAAGAGACCCCTTCCTCAGATTCTGGGGCATGTGTGCCGGGTTCCCAAGGCTCTTGCGGGGTTCCCAACAGCGGGGCAGTGTCTTGGCACGTGGGAGCACAGAGGCCGCCTCCCTCTGGCCTGACTGTCCTGGGCTGCAGCCTGGCCCGAAAGCAGCAGGGAGCCCTGTCCTGTCACCATGGTGAGGCCGAGTGAGGGAGACTGGCTCCGGCGAGGGCAATGCTGTATTGACCGTGGTTTTTATTTCCTGACGCGTTGACATCTTGGGGCCTTGCTGACGCCGGAGAGACTGCCCCGCCCAGAGCTAGCTAATTCCTAGAGGCAGGAAACAACTCATCCATAAACACGCTTCCCAAATGCCAACCAACCCATCCAGAGCCCCCACCCGAGGAAGCTTCTCTATCCGGCACTCACACCACAGCTGCCGACGGCCTGCCCTCCTCCCCCAGGGCAGGTACTAGACAGCTCTGGCAGCCTCCACTCGCCCCGCGGCCATGAGAAGATTCAAACCTGGAGATCCTAAACCCGCTCGCCCCGCCTCCCCGCTCCTTCCAGTGGGACTAACGGACACAACCACATCCAGGTCTCCAGGAGCCACGCCGGGTCTGGAAAGGACTGGGCTGGGCTGGGAAGACGCGCTCGCTTATCCACAGCCCAGCGGGCTGGTGTTTATTGTGTGCTATCCCTGACTCTCTCACTCAGAAATCATTTATGGAATGCCTACTGTGTACCAGTCCCAGGGAAACAACAGTGACCAAAACAGACTCAGTCCAAAGCTCTCTTCCTGTGAAGATGACAGATGCCCTATAAAATCAGTACTAAGACAGACTGCGGTCCATGCAACAGAGGAGCAGGAGGCCGGGGACGGAGCTACAATTTCAAAGAGGGAAGAAGTTTCAGCAGGGACCTGTGTCATTCAGGCTTCTCCAGGAAAACAAGCCCTAGCTTATTTTACATGTATATCATATTACATAGATATAGATATAATGTATTTTATTATATATCATATATATCCTATTATATCTCACTGTATATGTATCATATATATATATATACACCTAAAAGTATCTTATTTTAGGGGCACCTGGCTCGGTAGAGCAAGCAACTCTTGATCTTGATGTCATGAGTTTGAGCTGCACATTAGAGAGACCATAAATACAGAGATTATAAATAAATAAACTTTTAAAAAAATTGGGACATGTGGGTGGTTCAGTTAGTTAAGTGTCCACCTTCAGCTCAGGTCATCATCTCACAGTCCGTGGGTTCAAGCCCCACATCGGCTCTGTGCTGACAGCTCGGAGCCTAGAACCTGCTTCGGATTCTGTGTCTCCCTCTCTCTCTGCCCTCCCCAACTCTCTCACTCTCAAGAAATTTAAAAAAAACACTAAACGGGGCACCTGGGTGGCTCAGTCGGTTAAGCCTCCGACTTCAGCTCAGGTCAGATCTCAGGTTCATGGGTTCAAGCCCCACGTCAGGCTCTGTGCTGACAGCTAGCTCAGAGTCTGGAGCCTGCTTCCGGTTCTGTGTCTCCTTCTCTCTCTGCCCCTCCCCCTCTCATGCTCTGTCTCTCTCTGTATCAAAAATAAATAAAACATTTTTTAAAAAACACTAAAAAATAATCTTATTTTATATACAGTATACATATATAAAACATGTAACATATGTTATATAGTATGTAATTATAGTACAATTATATAATGTATATATTATATGTTACATGTGTGTAATATTTGCATGTAATTTATATATGAAGTATGAGTGGAAGATCAGCCACTTCTCCCGGGTACCGGATATGCAGGGATCTGCAACACCAAACAATTCTCCGACACAAGCTGGGCGTGTCCACCCGGAGGTATCATCAGATCCACAGGTTAAGGGCTCAGCCCACAAGACAGCCCCCCTGCCCCACGCTTTCAGATCCCATTCACATGTCCAGACTGCCAGCTGCCCTTCTGACAGGGTGGCTCAGTCAGTTAAGCGTCCGGCTCTTGATTTCTGCTCAGGTCACAGACTCAGGGTTCACAGGTTTGAGTTCTGTCAGCACAGAGCCTGTTCGAGATGCTCTCTGCCCTTTCCCTGCGTGCGTGTGCTCTCTCTCTCTCAAAATAAATAAATAAACTTAAAAAAAAGTTCCAAATCCCCGTCCTTGGGTTTGGTTACTGTGTTAGAGCTCAGGAACATTTTACTTCCTAGGCTCCGATGTGATACGGAATGCAAATGAAAGGCCAGATGAAGAGGTGCCCGGGGTGGGCTCTGGCAGGGTCCCGTGGAGCCAGGGTGCCACCTCCTGGCGTGTGGATGTGTCCACCAGCCGGGCAGCCCTGTGAAGGTCGCATTTCGGGATTTTATGGAGGTTTCCTCACGTAGGCATGGTCCATCATCAACTTCATTTCCAGCCCTCCCCCCTCGCAAGAGAAAGTGTTGGGGGAGGGGTAGTGCTGAAAATCCCAGTCTTCTAATGGCGTGGTCCTTCCGGTGACCAGCCCTGCAGGGGCCCACCCAGAGTCGCCTCATTAGAACAGGAGACACTGCTATCACCCGGGAAATTCCAAGCGATTAGGGCTCTGAGCCAGGAACCCAGGGCAGAGACAAATACATATAAAATGTCTCTATTACCTCTCAAGGGAGCTCAAACCTGTCAGTCCACAGCACTGTTTTCCGTTACATATTTTACAGATGAAGAAAATGAGGTTCAGAAACTTCCCCAAAGCCACACAGCAAGGTCAGAGTCTGGATTTGAACCCAGGCACGCAGTCCCGCTTCAGCGCCTCTGTCCCTGTTGGCTCCACTCTGCTTACTCTGCCCCTTCCTTCCCTGGGGAGTGAGGGCCGGTCCCGGCAGCAGCGGTGGCCCTGACACAGGGACTCGCTACATGATGGAATCCTACCCGCCAGGTGCTGTTCTCACGTTTCACAGGTATTAACTCATTTTCAATGACTCAGGAAATTTGTGTAAAATGATACAAACACTACTATCTGTCTTCTGTTGGCGGTTGGTAAAGGCGGCGGGAGTGAGGGCCCTGCCCACGATGGCCCCACAGCCGGACCCCAGCCCCTCGGCCCAGGCTGTGTGATCTCCGGGAAGCCTCTGAGCGTCTCTGAGCGTCGACTTCCCCACCTGCGCCTGGCGGGTGCGGGGAGAACACCGGCGTTGTGGCCCAGGCGTGCCCCGCGAACGCCAGCTGTCCTGAGATCACGTGCCCCCGGCCCTCGTGAAAAGCCGTGTCGGACTTCCCATCCCTCCGGTGGCCCCTTCGAGGGGAGTCGCGCCTGCCTGGTCAAACCTCAAACTTCACCCGCGTCTTTGAATCTCTTCTGCTCCTGGGCGGCCTGGCCTGGCCCCCCAGTCCGGGCCAGCCTCCGCCCCGGCTGGCTCTCCTGCTCCTCTCCTCACCCCTGCTGCCCCAGCGCTCTTGAATGTAAGCTCCACCATGCGCCAACCTTATCGGGGCTTAGTGTGGCCCCCATCCCGGCGCCCAGGAGCTGCCATGGATTGAGTGCCCACCAGAGCCTGTCTCTGTGCCCCCGCCTCAGTGTCCCCATCCCGTCCCAATTTCCCGGACAAGGCGGTAGTGCGTGGAAGGGGAGGCGCCGCCCCTTCTCCCCTCCCCCTCCGCTCCCTGATGTTCTGGGAGAGCTGGGAGTGCGGGGCAGGGAGGCACGGAGGGGCGGTGAAGATGCCCGCAGAGTGTGGACCCGCGATGGCGCCGGCGGCAGGAGGGAAGGCAGCACAGGGGCCTGGGGACGATCCAGCCGCCGACACCCAGCCCCTCCGCGCCCAGCAGGGCAGGCGTCCATGTGCCCCTTCCTGACACACCAAGAGGCCACCGCCCAGCTTGCACCCAGGTGCTAGGGGAGCTGGCCACCAGCAGAATCCCAGTGGGAGCCACGGGAGCCACGTCTGGTCCGGCTCCTAAGAGCAGACCTGCCTTCTCAGCCCAGTGTCCCCGGGCTGCTGGCTGGAACACACCGACCGGCCCTGGCACGTGTGCCCAGACGGACCTAGCTGGCCACTTGGGGTGGGACTGGGTTCCTTTTCTTTGTAGAAAGAGAGACAGAGGCAGAAAGCGAGGGGGGCTGTGTTCTCAGAGAGTCTGTGTTGTGAGGCCCACTTACGATGCCTGAACAGCAGCCCCAGAGACCTCACTGCCCTGATTCAGGCTGCGGCAGCTGTGGCCGGGGCTCAGTCCCCGTGCAGCCACCATTCATGCTTGTCATCGCTCGCCACAGGCCTTTGCTGTGGATTTGTCACCACGGACAGCTGAGCCCCACGCCTCCCTGCCACCCCCACGCAGATGCCAGGACAGGGACAAGCAGACGTGGGCTGAGTCTCAGCAATGGGGGGCGCCCTCTGGCCCCATGCTGCCCTGCCCCGTGTCAGGGTTAATGGAAGGACAGAAGACAGAGGCGACTGAGGGCCCTCCTGGTGGCCACGGCAGGGACCGCACTTCCAGAAGGAAACGTCCCATGCAGTAGCACGGCCTCACTCTAAGATGAGGGCGGCCGTGAGGTTTTAAGCCCCGTGAGTCCCCACGGCCTGACGACACAGGGCTGCCTTCTCTGCACCCCCTCCCCCCATATCCGGATGGGAGGACCCCATGTCCACATCGAGGACTCACAGTGCCATCTGGGCCGTCTTCCCAGCTCCTCACTGCCGCTAGGGACGAGGGCAAGAGCGAGACCCAGGCCACTCTCGCCCCAGGCCAAGCAGCACATGGCGTTTCTCTGGTCACGGGAGTCAGTTTGCAGGTGAGTCCGGCATTAGGAAGCTCAGGGTGTGCGTGTCACTGACTGCCCGAGGCCTGTCTCCACCCATACGGCCGGCACAGGAAGGGCGAGCCAGACACCCAGAGCTACGGTTCTGATGCTGTGCGCCTAGAACACACCCACCCTGATGCCCACTGGCTGCCAGACACCTGAAAAACCATCCGTGTTGATTACGCACTTCCAAGAGGTCGTGTTTCCTACTCACGACACAGTGTGTACAGATAGAAATGATCTCTCAAAGCGAATGGTTTATTCTTTGTGGACACGCTTCAGGAAGGGTAGGACGTGCGGAAACACCAGGACGTTTGGGACAAGTGGCATCGAATGTTAAAACAAAAAGGGCGGCTTCAAAGGCCCCCCAAGAAAGAACTTTGGGGGAGCTCTTCATGTAAACAAAGCATCAGGTCAGCCTTAGGAGACTCACTTGGAGATACCTTCAAACTCAACTGCGAAAACAGCTATAAAAACGAACGGTCTGTGCTCAGAAATGCACACTGACTAAACCCAGTTACAGACTTGACCCTGAATCGCCGGCCCGCCCGCTCTCCCCACAAGCAGGAGACTGGTTTTGGCGGAAGAACTGGCTCCTGTATCTTTTGCACCCGATGACGGTTGAACACGACACTGGTCCCTCGGGGCTCCCGGGGGGCCGAGCCGGTTGAGCATCCGACTTGCTTTGGGCTCAGGTCCTGATCTCACCGTTGATGAGATCCAGGCCTGTGTCCAGCTCTGCGCTGACAGCGTGGAGCTTGCTTGGGATGCTCTCTGTGCCCCTCTCCCACTCTCTCTCTGGATAAATATACATTTAAAAAAATACACCTTTAAAGGTTTTATTGTAAGAAACTTCAGCATCCCAAGTGCTTACTGTTATTTGCTGACTGAAAACCACCTCTTCCCTGTCACACACAGCTTGCCACCTTCTGCTGCTTTAGTGGCTTGGGGACAGACAGAGGGACGGAGGAGGGGCCCCTCTGGCTTCCACCCTAGGAGAAACTCAGGAGGGTGCCGACCTGGCATCTGGACTAGATCTCCGGTCCCGAAATGTCCCCACGATCACTTACAGAGTCCACTTCCGCCTCTCAGCAAGCCCCTCCACCGTTTTACCCGAGTGTCCCCCAGGGACACTACATGCTTTGTTCCGACCCTTACAGTCCACTCCCACGGCCCAGAACCCGGATGCCCCGCCTCCTGGGGATCCCGGGAGCGTCAGTCACAGCGACTCTGACCATGTCCCCAAGTACATCAGACACGGAGGGCCCGGCTTCTCCCTGCGGCCCTGCGGGTGCCCCGTGGCGCCAGGCCCGCCGGGGACGCGCCCCTAGGTGTGGATCCTCAGGTGGCGCGTGAGGTTGGTGTTCCGGCTGAAGGTCCTCCCGCACTCGCCGCAGCGGAACGGCTTCTCGCCGGTGTGGGTGCGCCGGTGCACGGTCAGCGAGGAGTTCTTGATGAAGGCCTTGCCGCACTGCGCGCAGCGGAACGGCTTCTCGCCCGTGTGGATGCGCTGGTGCTCGATCAGGTAGGCGCTCTGGCTGAAGGCCTTGCCGCACTCGCCGCACGCGAACGGCTTCTCGCCCGTGTGGCCCGTCTGGTGCACGAGCAGGGACGAGCGGCCCGTGAAGTGCTTCCTGCACACGGAGCACGCGTACGGCTTCTCGCCCGTGTGCACGCGCCGGTGCTGCGTCAGCGACGAGTTCTTGCTGAAGGCCTTGCCGCACGCGCTGCACGCGAAGGGCTTGACGCCGATGTGGAAGCGCTGGTGCTGGATGAGGTAGGCGCTCTGGCTGAAGGCCCGGCCGCACTCGGCGCACGCGTACGGCCGCTCGCCCGTGTGCTTCCGCCGGTGCAGCGTCAGCGACGAGCTCTTGTTGAAGGCCCTGCCGCAGTCCCCGCAGCGGAACGGCCGCTCCCCGGTGTGCGTGCGCCGGTGCTCGGTCAGGTGCATGTTCTGGCTGAAGGCGCGCCCGCACTCGGCGCACGCGTACGGCTTCTCGCCCGTGTGCGTGCGCCGGTGCACGGTCAGGTGCATGTTCTGGCTGAAGGCCTTGCCGCAGTCGGCGCACGCGTACGGCCGCTCGCCCGTGTGCGTGCGCTCGTGCTGCGCCAGGGACGAGGTCTTGCGGAAGGCCTTGCCGCACGCGGCGCACGCGTACGGCCGCTCGCCCGTGTGCGTGCGCTGGTGCACGGTCAGGTTCATGCGCTGGCTGAAGGCCTTGCCGCAGTCCCCGCAGCGGTACGGCCGCTCCCCGGTGTGCACCCTGCGGTGGATGGTGAGGGACGAGCGCTCGATGAAGTGCTTCCCGCACACGTCACACTCGAAGGGCCGCTCCCCGGTGTGCGTCCGCCGGTGCTTCGCGAGGGACGAGCTCCGGCTGAAGGCCTTGCCGCACGCGGCGCACGCGAACGGCTTCTCCCCTGCGTCCGGCCTGGGGCGCCGGACGGGGCCTGCGCGGTGCGCTTCCCCCGGACCCTGTGGCAGGGGGCGCAGGCCGGAGCTTTGGACGGGGAGGGCCTGAGGTTCCCGACGCTCGGGGGCGAGCCCCTGGGAGGCCTCCGACCGCCCCAGGCAGGACCTGGCGCCCCGCCGCTGCCTCCTCTGCCCCCAGTCACCCCGTGTCCACGCGCCTTCGAAGGCCAGGCCACAGGCACCGTTTCTCATGGGTCCCTCGGCCACCGCGCCGACGGATGGCCTGTGTTCCGCACTGTCGTCCTTTGGACCCGATTCCTTCACTTCAGGTCTAGACTCCAAGTCTGGGGGAGGGGAGAGACAAGATGAGACACACGGGGTTAACAAGGCTGGGAGCAAGGAACTTGTAGAGCGCGGGAGGAGCGGGTGACATCGGAGACCGACCTGCCGAGCGCAGGGACAGCGATGAGCTGGCCGCAAAGGTGGTTTGCGGGAGCGGAGCCCACATGAGGCGGAGGGAACAGGACCCGTCCCTTCGGGGGAGCAGAGACAATGACGGCCGGAGGAGAGCCGCCTGCACAGGAAAAGCAGGAGGCGCCGGGCTTGGAGCGAGCGGATCAGCTCTAGGAGTTCTGCAATGGGCTGCTTGCTTCCAGGGGTCACCCCCAGGACCCCCAACCGCAGAGGCTTCTCAAAGCATCAGTTGTCAGAAACGCTAAGGTGGCAGCTGACGTCTATGTGGCGGGCGCTGGTTGTCCTCTCTTCCCCACCTGCCAGCCAAGCTCCGCCTCTCCCTGTCCCGCCCAGTGCCCCTCACCCCGCTCCTCTGCTGCCCAGACCCTCCCGCCTCTGCACAGCCTCCCCTCCCTCCCTGGTAATCACAGCCCCGCTGCGGCTCCGGTCCCCTCCTACGTGTATCCTGTTGGTTTCTAAATCTCTGTTTCCAGTCAGGGGACTCTCCTGAGTTCCAGATTCTCTATCATGGGTCCAACGGCTTCCTTCTCAACATGCAGAAGCTGTGAGATCGTCACACAAAAATCTCCGCATGGAGCTCTCCTTCTCAGGAAGCAGCAAGACCCAGAAAGGGAGCCTCCCCCACTTGAACCCCTACCCAGCCCACAGCCACTGGAGTCTGAGACCCCTCCCCTAAATCATGCAGCCATGCCAGGGGAGTCTGGAGTTCAGGGTCTTCTATAGGCTGGTGCCTCCCCGATGTACATGTCCAGCCCAGACCCCGAGCTCTGCTGGAATGTTGGACAGCCTACCTGGGGTCCCCCTGGGACCCTGCAAACCTAGTACATCCGACAGGTTAACACAACGATAGCAAGAAAGGCTCATCAAAGAGACTTTTAGCAAAGTCAGTCACACACAGAAGAACCAGTACTGTAGGGGTCCAGTGAGGTGAGCTCCCCAGAGTCCTCACGTCCACAGAGACAGAGAGTAGGTGACGCCCGGGCTGACAGGGAGAATGGGGGTCCACGCTTAATGGAGACAGAGTTCCAGTTCTGCCAGGTGAGAAGAGTTCTATAAATGGATGACGGGGGCAGCACATCAGTGTGAATATACCTGATACCACCAAACTATACATCTAGAAACTGTTAAATGGTAAATTTTATGTATATCTTACCAAAACATACATAAAATAAAATAAAATGGAATGAAATAAAATAGAAATAAAATAACATGAGAAGATGCTGGAGAAGTACGGAGCTCTGTAATTTTCATGTGTCCACATCTATCAAATTACGTAGGACTGAAGCCACAATACCCTGACCTACAAGACTGGGAGGCAAAAGACAGAGAGTCCGCCTCATGTGTGAGTGAGTGTGAACTGGGGAAGACAAAAACGGGCCGGGGGGCGCCTGGGTGGCTCAGCTGGTTAAGCGCCGGCTTCAGCTCAGGTCATGATCTGACGGTTCATGGGTTCAAGACCCGTGTTGGGATCTGTGCTGACAGCTAGCTCAGAGCCTGGAGCCTGCTTTGGATTCTGTGTCTCCCTCTCTCTCTCTGACACTCCCCTGCTCACACTGCCTATGTCTCTCAAAAATAATAAAAAGCATTAAAAAATTAAAATAAAAAAAATGGGCCGGGACCCTGAGGTTTGGAGAGGAGGGAGCCCCACTCTGAGCAGAGCATCAGGGAGCGCACAGAGCCGGAGAGAAAGGGGAAGAGAAAGAGGCTGAAAACGCCCATAGAGCTGTCTCTGGAGAAGAGAAATACCTCACCCAGGACGGAGAGGGATCCTATCATCCCATCTATAACCGCAGGGCCTGGGGAGAAAGATCCGCCCCTTTAGCTGGCACGTTTTCCTTGGGCTCAGCGCCCTGATCCCTGGCAGCGCCACCCAGCCTGTCTGCGGGACTACATCTCATCTCCGGTGGTAGCATTAAAGTACGACTAGGATTGGAAACGAAGTAGGGCTTGGAAAATACAACTTGGCAAGCCTGCCGCACAGGGAGATCCAAAAGAGTGGGTAGCAACACTTGGTTCGAGATCGGATTGGGGCACCGCCACTCTTCTCCCCACAACCAGCAAGGCGGGGCCTCAGAGAGCAGCCCCGGACACTTACCCACACCAAGCCACGCCCATTCGATCGGGAGAGGTGGCTTTTTCTTCTTTTTCTCCTCCCCCACCCCCAGGAGCCCAGGAAAGACCAACATTGATGCACTGATGTGATTAGATCAATTCTTGCCATTCAGGTGTATGTTCCCTTACCTCATTCTTATCTCTCCGTTCCACTGGTTTTAAGCTTTTAGACTGTCCTTTGTCTTTTGTTGTTTTTTTCCCCCTTTACTTTCTTTTTTTGATTTTTGGTATTTTCTTTCCCCTTTTGGTTTCCTTGTTTGTTTGATTTGTCTGTGCATTTGTGTGCTTTTGTTCCCTGTGTATTTGTCTCTCTGTTTTCCTTTTCAGGGCACCTCAAGAGACAAGCCAAAGTACACATGGTGGAGAGTCCCAAATACCACTGAGTAGGGCAATTAAATAACCAAAGGCACAACAAGAGAAACCTAGAGACACCATTAAACAACACTTCGTGAATGGACAGGCCCTGGACAGACAATGAACCCCTTTAACATAGCAGTACTCACAGGTGCACAGTGCATAACGAGCTTTTAAAACTGACAAGAGACGGAAACCTAGCCAAGATGACTAAACGGAAGAGCTCTCCTCTCAAGAAATTCCAGGAAGAAGTCACAGCCACAGAACTGCTCAAAACGGATCTAAGCAACATAACTGAGCAAGAATTTAGAACAACTGGCATAAAATTAATCGCTGGGCTTGAAAAAAGCATGGAAGACATCAGAGAAGCTATTGATACAAACCCTATCGACCTTAAAAATAGCTGTGATGAGTTGAAAAATGCTATAAATGAGGGGAATATTAAAATGGAGGAGGCCACTGCACGGATTGAAGACCCAGAGAGGAGAATAGGTGATATAGAAGACACAGTTCTAGAAAAAGAGGAAGCCAAGAAAAAGAGAGATAATTTGATCCAGGAGCACGAAAGGATAATTCAAAACCCGAGTGATACAATCAAATGGAACAATATCCATATCTCCTTCCTGAAGAAGGAGAAAGAGAAAAGGATCTGGAGTGGCACTGGATCAAATTTTAGCCGAGAACTTCCACAATTTGGGGAAGGAAACAGACACTGAAATCCAAGAGGCACAGAGAACTCCCTTCAGACCTAACTTGAATCAACCTTTGGCAAAACATATCAAAGTGAAACTGGCAAAATATAAAGAAAAGAGAGAATTCTGAAAGCAGCTAGGGAGAAAAGGGCCCTAACATACAAAGGGAAACCTATCAGAGTGGTTACAGACCTATCTACTGAAACATGGCAGGCCAGGAAGGAATGGCAGGAAATCTTCAAGGTGAGGAACAGAAGAAACATACAGCCAAGAATCCCTTATCCAGCAATCCTGTCATTCAGAGTAGAAGGAGAGATAAAGGTTTTCCCAAATAAATAAAAATTGAGAGAATTCATAACCACCAAACCAGCTCTATATGAAATCCTAAGAGGGACTCTATGAGGGAAATGTTGCAAGGAGCACAAGGTACCAGAGACACCACTACAAACATGCACTCTACAGAGAACACAATGAACCTAAATCCACATTTCTCAATAATAACACTGAATGTAAATGGACTGAATGCTCCAATCAAACGATATAGGGTAGCAGAATGGATAAAAAAACAAAATCCATCTATTTGCTGTCTACAAGAGACTCATTTTTTACCTGAAGACACCTTCAGATTGAAAGTAAAGGGATGGAGAAATATCTACCATGCAACTGGACGTCAAAGGAAAGCCGGAGTAGCCATACTTATATCGGACAAACTGGACTTTAAAGTAAAGGCAGTAACAAAAGATGAAGAAGGACATTATATAATAATTACAGGGTCTCTCCATCAGGAAGAGCTAACAATTATAAACATCTATGCACTGCATTCGGAAGCACCCAAAAACATAAAAAAAATCACAAACAGAAACAATCGTATTGATAAGAATGTGCTAATTGCAAAGGATTTTAATACTCCACTTACAGCAATGGATAGGTCAACCAGACAGAAAATCACTAAAGAAACAATGGACCTGAACGACACATTGGAACAGATGGATTTGACAGATATTATTTAGACTCTACATCCTGAGGCTAGGGAATTCACTTTCTTCTCGAGTGCACATAGTACATTCTCCAGGATAGATCACATACTGGGGCATAAAGCAGCCTCCATAAATACAAATGAACTGAGATCATACCATGAACACTTTCAGATCACAATGCTATGAAAGTTGAAATCAATCAGAGGAAAAAGTCTGGAAAACCTCCAAAAACATGAAGGTTAAAAACCACCCTACTAAAGAACAATTTGGCCATTCAGGCAATTACAGAAGAAATTTAAAAATATATGAAAATACAACAATCTAGATTCTCTGGGACGCAGCAAAGGCAGTCCTAAGAGGAAAGAATATTGCAATCCAGGCCTACCTCAACAAACTAGAAAAGGCACAAATTCAAAACCTAACAGAGCACCTGACGGAACTAGCAGGGGAGCAGCAAGAGCAACCCAAACCCAGCAGAAGAAGAGAAATAATAAAGATCAGGGCAGAAATAAACAATATAGAATCCAAAAAAGCAGTTGAAAATCAATGAAACCAAGAGTTGGTTTTTTGAAAAAATAAAATTGATAAACCTCTAGCCAGGCTCCTCAGAAAGAAAAGAGAGAGCACCCAAATAGACAAAATCATGAATGAAAATGGATCTATTACAATTTATCCCGCAGAAATACAAGGAATCATCAGAGATTACTATGGAAAATTATATGAAAACAAACTGGACAGTCTAGAAGAAATGGACAAATTCCTAAACGCACATGCACTACCAACATTCAAACAAGAAGAGATAGAAAATCTGAACAGACCCATAACCAGTGAATAAATCCAATCAGTTATCAAAAATCTCGAAATGAATAAAAGCCCAGGGCCGGATGGCTTCCCAGGGGGATTCTACCAGACATTTAAAGCAGGGCTAATACCCATTCTTCTCAAGTTATTCCAAAAAATAGAAATAGAAGGAAAGCTTCCAAAATCATTCTAGGAAGCACATATCACCTTGATTCCCAAACCAGGCAGAGACCCAACAAAAAAAGAGAACTACAGACTAATATCCTTAATGAATACAGATGCAAAAATACTCAACAAGATACCAGCAAATCGAATTCAATAGCATATAAAAAGAATTATCCACCATAATCAAGTGGGATTCATTCCTGGGTTACAGGGCTGGTTCAATATTCGCAAATCCATCAATGTGATACATCACGTTAACAAAAGAAAAGATAAAAACCATATGATCCTGTCGATAGATACAAAAAAAGCATTTGACAAAATACAGCACTGTCAGGGACCAAGCCTTCTGTTTGCCTCAGGCTAGGATTTTCTCTCTCCGGAGAGCAAACTAGTAAACAAGATTTCTTCTGGAGGCCGGTGTTTGCCAGCTGGCACCTGCCCCGCGGAGACAGACGCAGAAGGGCAGGGGGACACAAAAGATCAAAAACCGTATTTAGTGCTGCTCCCCCGCCCCCCATATTGCTAAGGCAATGTCAGGGCGTTTCATTGATTATGCATTTTCGACTCTATTCACCTGGTGCTGACGTAGGCCAGCTATTTGGATATCTCCGCCCTGAAAGCCTATATATGACGCCTTTCGAATAAACTCTCTCTCTTCGACTGACCAGGAAAACCGTGAGTGTCGTCATCTTTACTCTGCGTGTTCCCTATTCCTTTTCTCTCTCCCTCTCTCGGTCGCCGGTCGGAGCAGATGGAAGCGGGTCCCAGCTGATGGGGAGCCCGCCTCTGTTATGTCTGCTCCGACTGGGGACACGTTCTAGCTGGGAACGCGCCCGGACCTGGCTAGCTAGCTATTTGCGGCACCTGCCGTCCTAATCCGCCGTAGAGGCAGACCCCGAGTCCCGTGCCGCCGCAGCCCGGAGTGGAATACGGACGGACTTGCGACTTCCGGGTCCAGCATTTTTAGTCTCCTATGGGAAACGAATAATACGAGCGAACAAGCGTTCCGGGGTGGACCATTAGGTGCCCGGACCGGGCAGCAGACTTAGACAATTTGATATAGATGCCCGGAGCGGGCCTTTGTTTTAGACACAGCACCCTTTCTTAATAAAAACCCTGAAAAAAATCAGGATAGAAGGAACTTACTTAAACACCATAAAAGCCATTTATGAAAAGCCCACAGCTAATATTATCCTCAATAGGGAAAAACTGAGAGCTTTCCCCCTGAGATCAGGAACTCGACAGGGGTGTCCACTCTCACCGCTGCTGTTTAACATAGTGCTGGAAGTTCTAGCATCAGCAATCAGACAACAAAAGGAAATTAAAGGCATCAGAATTGGCAAAGACGAAGTCAAACTTTCACTTTTTGCAGACGACATGATACTCTACATGGAAAACCCAATTGACTCCACTAGAAGCCTTCTAGAACTGATCAATGAATTCAGTAAAGTCACAGACTACAAAATCAAAGTACAGAAATCGGTTGCACTTTTGTACACCAATAATGAAGCAAGAGAAAGATAAATCAAGAAACTGATCCCATTCATAATTGCACGAAAAACCTTAAAATGCCTAGAAATAAACCTAACCAAAGATGTAAAAGACATGTACAATAAACACTATAGAAAACTTATGAAAGAAATTGAAGAAGACACCAAGAAATGGAAAAACATTCCAAGCTCATGGATTGAAGGAATAAACATTGTTAAAATGTCATTTTTACCCAAAGCAATCTACACATTCAATGCAATCCCAATAAAAATTGCACCAGCATTCTTCTCAAAACTAGAACAAACTATCCTAAAATTTGTGTGGAACCACTAAAAAACCCCAAATAGCCAAAGTAATATTGAAGAAGAAAACCAAAATGGGAGGCATCACAATCCCAGACTTCAGCCTCTACTACAAAGCTGTCATCATCAACACTGTATGGTATTGGCACAAAAACAGACACATAGACCAATGGAATAGAATAGAGAGCCCAGAACTGGACCCACAAGGGTATGGCCAATTAATCTTTGACAGAGCAGGAAAGAGTATCCAATGGAAAAAAGCCTCTTTAGCAGGTGGTGCTCGGAGAACTGGACAGCAACATGCAGAATGAAACTAGACCACTCTCTTACACCATACACAAAAATAAACTCAAAATGGCTGAAGGACCTGAATGTGAGACAGGAAAAAATCAAAACCCTTGAGGAGAAAGAAGGAAACAACCTCCTTGACCTCAACCGCAGCAATCTCCTACTCGACACATTCCTAGAGGCAAGGGAAATGAAAGCAAAACTGAACTCTTGGGACCTCATCAAGATAAAAAGCTTCTGCAAGGCAAAGGAAACAATCAAGAAAACTAATAGGCAACCGACAGAATGGGAAAAGATAGTTGCAAATGACATATCAGATAAAGGGCTAGTATCCAAAATCTACAAGGAACTCACTAAACTCCACACCCACAAAACAAATAACCCAGTGAAGAAATGGGCAGAAGAAATAAACAGACACTTCTCCCAAGAGGACATCCACATGGCCAACAGGCACATGAAAGGATGCTCAACATCACTCATCATCAGCGAAACACAAATCAAAACCACACTGAGATACCACCTCACACCAGTCAGAGTGGCTAAAATGAACAAATCAAGAGACTATAGATGCTGGCGAGGGTGTGGAAAGACAGGCACCCTCCTACACGGTTGGTGGGAATGTAAACTGGTGTAGCTGCTCTGGAAAACAGTGTGGAGCTTCCTCAACAAACTATCAGCAGAACTCCCCTATGACCCAGCAATAGCCCTGCTGGGGATCTACCCAAGGGATACAGAAGTGCTGAGGAATAGGAGCACATGTACCCCAATGTTCATAGCAGCACTTTCTACAATAGCCAAGTCATGGAAAGAGCCCAAATGTCCATCACCTGATGAGTGGATCAAGAAGATGTGGTATATATACACAATGGAGTACTATATGGCAATGAAAAAGAATGAAATCTGGCCATTTGTAGGAAAGTGGATGGACCTCGAGGGTGTCATGCTAAGCAAAATAAGTCAGGCAGAGAAGGACAGATAACATATGTTTGCACTCATATGTGGAATGGGAGAAACTTGACAGAGGACCATGGGGAGGGGAAGGTGGGAGAAAGAGTTAGGGAGAGGGAGGGAGGCAATCCACGAGAGACTCTTGAATACTGGAAACAAACTGAGGACTGAAGGGGGAGGGGGTAAGGGGGAGGGAGTGATGGTCATGGAGGAGGGCACTTGTTGGGAAGAGCACTGGGTGTTATATGGAAACCAACCTGACAATAAACTATAAATAAAAAATAAATTAAAAAATGAAAATGAACTAACATTAAATAAAATATGAAGTGAAATAAAATAACATGAAATGAAATGAAATAAAGTAAAAACAAATGGTGGTCATCCCTGATTCACTCCTCCCCCTTCCCTCCCGCCCTCCAGACTTAGCAAGAGCCGCTAGACATGCAAAACCCTTGGACGGGACCCAATCTTGCCAAGCCCCTGCCCGCGATCCCGGCAGGCACCCAGATCTCCTGCCGGGAATGCGGCAAGACACGCCCCCTCGCCCCTCTGCAGCGCATTCTCCACTCAGGAGCAAGAGGGTCTTCTTAGGAGTCAGACCAAACCCTCCAGCGTCTCCCGGTGTTTTCACTCAAAGCCCTGCCTTCCCCTGCGAACAGGGTCCTTAGGACAGAGCCAGGCCCTCCTCTCCTGACCCATCCTTCCCGCCCCCCTCCCCTCCATCCCCTGCTCACTTGCTGGCAGGCACATTTGCCCGGGGCTTCCCATTTTACTCCCTGCCAAGTTATCCGTTCCAAGTTCTTTCTAACTCAGGCCCTTTGCACGTGCTGCTGCCCACCCTCCCCGGTGCTCATCCTTCAGCCCTCAAAGAACACGTCTCCTCAGGAAGGCCTTCCCTGTCCATCCCGACGTGGAAAGGATCCTCCTCCTGCTAGTCCCTTGCTGGTTTCCTTGCGGGCGCTCATCATGGTCTGTGGCAGCTTTATGTCCGTCCTTGGGCCTGCTGATTGCCAGCGCCCCCCAACACCTCGGGGAAAGTGAGGTTGTCCAGGCCAGCTCCATGGCAGTGCCTGGCGCACAGAAGGTATCAGATGCACGTTCACTGGGCTGTAGCACTAAGCAATCGGCTTGTTTCGTTCCGAGCGACCCTGACCACCATATGCAACTTAGGATTGTGCCCATTTTACAGACGAGGAAACGGAGGCTCTGGGAAGGAAGTCACATGCTCAAGGACACAGAGCGCATCAGAGGCAGAGCCAGGTTCCAAGCGGTCCCATCCCAGAGACGTGGCCCCCCGATGACTCACTGTTTTGCTGTGAGTCGTCTTCCTCTCCCAGCGAGACGGATGTGAGAAACACTTAAGGTAGAGGAACAATCGTGGTTTAGTCACCTTGTGGTGTGGCATGACGCTGAGTTGTTGGGGCAGAGTGTGGCCCAGGTGCCGGCCGTGGGGCGGCGCGGAGGCGGAGGAAGAGGCAGATTTCGGCGGGGGGAGGGGCGATGGGTTTGAGACGCGCTGGGACAGAAGCTGGCTGTCTGAAGCCAATACCCCGCTCTTAGCCCCGAAAAGCTGTGAATACAGAGCTCGACACAGCCACGCGGCATTTCACCAACAAGACCGGGCTGAGCGGAGCAGAGTGGGGGGTGGACGTGGCGTTCCTGCCCGCCCTCAGGAAATGCTAATGCGGAGGTCACTCTGGTAAACAGCCCCTGACCTGCAAAACGCTCCTTGTTTCTTTTGGTCTAAATATGGATGTCCTTTTTTGGGGGGGCATGGTACTCGATTTCTTACCCTTCAGTTTCTCTTCCCGTATTCTGGATTTCTACAACTGTTTCTGTTCCCCAAGTAATCCACACTTGTCAGTAAAACATCAAACATCAAAAAATAACATAAAACGGAAGCTTCCTGCGATCGATCTCCTCTGTCTGCATTCACTGTTTGGTGTGTATTTTTACAACTATTTCCCGTGCCTCCCTTTTTATTTTATTTTTTAATATTTATGTATTTCTTTTGAGAGACAGAGAGAGTACACACCAGGGGAGGGGCAGAGGTTGAGACAGAGAGAGAGAATCCCAAGCAGGCTCCGCACGGTCCGCGCACAGCCCAACGCGGGGCTGGAACTCACAGGCCGTGAGATCAAGACCTGAGCTGAAATCAAGAGTCGACACTCAACCGACTGAGCCCCCCAGGTGTCCCAACCCCTGTGCATATCTTTTTCAAAAACCACATACGACACACCTGTATGCACACGCATCTGTGAGTGCACACTAATTTTTCTCAAATGGGGTTTCAGGCCTACACAGAGTAAGAGGGATACAGCCTAAAGCGACAGGGGTGGGGACAAAATATATAAGACAAAGGTTTTAAGACACTGGACACTGGCCAATAAAGGGCAGTGATCGCTGAGAGGTGGGATCAAAAGAGTCAGGCCCCATGACCACCCCCCTTACTCACAGGAATGGCACAGAGGGGTAAACTGAGGCCGAGCTCCGCAGGGAGACTGCTCTGGAGATCTGCAAGGTCCTCCCTGCGGCCTCTGATTGCAGATCAGAACGTGCGTACATGGAAACCGCCCAGGCTCGGGGAAACACCCAGCAGGATTTGAACACACTCCCCAGAGCCGATCAGGGCTGGGAACAGAGGCTTCTCAGAGCCAGCCAGGAAACCCGCACCACCTAATTCACGGGCACCGGGCAGGGCACTCGGGGTTGTGGGGACAGCGAGCCCCCCAGACTGAGCGCAGGTCATGATGGCAGAAAGTGAGAGCAGATGGAACAATACGGTGTTGGTGTCAAGACGCACAGATGGCGGAGACAGAACAGAGCCGGGAAGCCGACCCCACCACATACACGGACAGCTGACTCTCGACAAACGTGCAGAGGCAATTCCGCCGAGAAAATTCGGGGAAAATGTTTCCGGTGGGACAGCTCGGCCTTTTTAACAGACTGCGGTACGACAAGAAGATACGACCAAGAGGAGCTTCGATGGACACTTTGCATCTTTGCAAAAACTACCTCCACAGGGATCCCAGAACGAAACACAAACCCTAACAATCCAATGGCGTAAGGAAGAAAACCTTCGTGGCCGTGACTTCACAGATCCGGCCCCAGAAGCCTGTGCCACTAGGAACATGACTGATAAACGGGGCTGCATCACGTTAAAACCTTCTGCTCGTCAACAATGAGTTGAATGTGGGGCACTTGGGTGCCCGCATTCCAGAGTGACGTCAGACCCCTTTTCTACACAGTTCACAAAAACTCACTCAAAACGGACCAACGACCTAAATAAAGAGCCGAAACCATAAAAGTCTTAGAAGAAAACACAGGAGTGAATCTTAGCGGGCGTGGGCCAGGCAATGGTCTCTTACGTAGGACACCACGAGGACACACAACTACACGACGAGGCAGACCCCCAGGGATGGCTAGAGTAACAAGGATGGCACTTCCGAAGTTCCGACAGCGCACGGAGCAGCGCAACTCCCAAGCACAGAAACGTACCCTGGAACCACTGCTTTGGGAAAAACGTCTGGCGGCTTCCTGAAAGGTCGGTACACCTGCCACGTGGTTCAACCGTTCTCCTCCCCGGTGTTTGCTCCAGAGAAAGGAAAACGGGTCCTCGGGAACACTGTATGCACGGGTTCACAGCAGCTCAATTTCTACCAGCTGGAATCGGGACAACCCAGATGTTCGCCAACAATGGAACGGAGACGCAGACTGGTACACACAACACGGGCGAACCTCAAAATACTTCCGCTGAGTGCAAGAAATCAGACCAAAGTGCCGTCAGCCGCCCAGGGAACGGAGGGTGGTGCGTGAGCACAGGCAGGCGCTGGAAAGGGGTCCTGGATTGTTCGGCATCTGGATCGTGGTGATGGGGTCCCCCCGCGTGTATACAGGTGTCAGAAGGCATCAAATCATTTGCTTTAAATATGTGCAGTTAACTATAGGTCAGTTATCCTCCACAAAAGCCATGAAAGAAGGGAGAACGTATTCTCATTCCGAAAATTAGTGACTTTTTAGCTAACGCTTTTATCAAGCGACATCTTCCTACGTCAGCGTCTAAAAGCACGCTCGTCTCTGAAGAGCTGCGTGGGCTCCGTCACACCAGTAGAATGGGGATGTCTAGCCAGTCTTGTAAAGGTAGGCATGTAGGCCGTTTCTCCCTTTCCTCCTATGTACAGCTTTGCACACATCCAGGGAGATGTCTAAAGGACCCGTCGCTAAAAGAAGAACCATTAAAGATTTGGTTGATAATGCCAACCCGTCCTTCAGAAGAGGCGTCCCAACTCGATATTCCTAAAACGAGAAAGTCCTTTCCCTGCACTCTCACAATACAGGCTATTCTCATTCTTTCTCATCTCTGTGTACGTCACAGGCAAAAACTAGATTTCTTTGACTTGATTTGTATTTCTCTGACTCCTGGTAAGCTTTAAAATCTTTAATAAAGTGTAATTTTGTGTATTTCTACATTTATGAATTTCCAGCTCATATGTTTGGTCTACTTTCCTATCATCCTTTTTCTTGTTTATTCCTAGGAGCTCTTTATATAATTATAATCCTTTTCACCATTATACATGTGGTAAATATTATTTCCACACTACCTGTCAACTCTATTTTTTATCTTTGAGTAATTTAAACTTCCTACATAGTCAAATCTGTCCATCTTTTTTCTAATTTCTTTGCAGGCTGGTGGTGAGTAATGTAGCAAAGCTGCCCCCTTACCCAGAGACACCAGGTTCCTGAAGGTCTCCAGCATCACATCTCTGTACAGGTCCTTCTGGGTGGGCTCCAGCTGCTGCCACTCCTCCTGGGTGAAGTCCACGGCCACGTCCCTGAACGTCACTGATTCCTGAAAGAGGAAACCCACAACCACTCACCACAGGGCCCTGCTCGCAGAGGTCTGGAGAAATGGCCAGAACCGCCTAGAGGATTTAGGGGAGGCAGACAAGATGTATCTGGAGTGATTTCAACAGGGTGCGGAGTTCTGAAGGGACCAACGGCTCAGTGTCCTTGGTCCTCGGACAGAGAAATAAAACAAATGGAAGACTGTTTGGAGCAGAAAGTCACACACTTGGGAAGCAGAGAAGGAACCAAAGGTGTAATGACCCTCACCCTGTGAACCGCCTTGTGCGTGAGCTGCTCGGCAAAGGCAGAATCCTAGGCGGGATCCAGTAGTTCAACAAACCGTCCTGAGCCCCTACGGAGCTGTAGGCACTGAGCTGGGTGCTGGGCAAACAACACAGAAAGTTCAAGAACCAGGTCCTCATGGACGAGACACGAACACACACAGGATGGACCAGCCATCGGCTCAATACCACCATGAAGGGATAGACGAGAGCTGGAGTCAAGACCTGAGGCTAAAAGGCAGACTGGACCAGGGGAGGGTGGGGGGAGTTCACGGGGTGGAAACCCCAGTGCCTTCCCAGCTGGTGCTGTGAGCCCTGTGGATAGAATGGATATCCCGTAGCACGGCAGCAAATGGTGGTGACGATGGTGTCAGTCACAATGGTGACAAGACCTTGCGACGCAGACCCTGTGGGCCGAGTCCCACTTGAAGTGCTTGTTATAGGATGAATTCTGCGAGACCCAAGTCCCAACCCCTGGCACCCCCGAATGGGACGTGATCCGGAACTAGGGACAGTGCAGGTGTAATTAGTTAAGAGGAAATCATACTGGAGGGGGCAGGCCCTGAGTCCTCAGATCCTGACGCGCATAGGAGAACGCCACGTGAAGGCGGGCCTGACGCACCACAGGCCAAGAGTGACCAGAAGCCAGGAGGGAGGCCTGGAACACATCCTTCCCCAAGGCCTTCAGAGGAAGCGCGGCTGCCTACACCGTGGCCGTGTGGCCTCCGCCCTCCAGAACTGGGAGGAGGCAGATTTACATCTGGGGTCACTTTGTAACGGCAGCCTTGGCAAACCAACACATCTGTCTTGCTCACTGTGACCCCGAGTGCTCTGTACCATGCCTGGCATACAGTAGGCACTCACTAAGTAGCTCCTGAATGAAATCAGTGGATCAGAGAGTACGGAGGGCATGAGGGCTGAGGAAGTTCATCAAGGTTTGACCATCAAAATAGTGCGCGCATACAGTAAGTGCTCAATAACCGTCAGCTACCATTACTGCCAACCAACCCGTCCTCAGCTCTCTCCAGTGCCCTCAGCACCCCTGCCCCCTGAGATCCCACCGCCCGCTCCTCCTCGACTCTCTCCAGTGCCCTCAGCACCCCTGCCCCTGCCCCCTGAGAGGAGACCTTGTCTGCCGGCCACTCCTTTCACTGTCCTGAGTGCCTGCCCGACGCCCTGGGCTCACGCTGCGCCCCTCCCCCCAGTCTCGGCGGCCACCCCACTGACGCGGAAGACGCACGCGTGGTGGTTAATAAGCGTTTGGACCTGGGCGCCTGGCGTCCTGCCGTGCAGTCCTGCTCTGCCCCTCCCGGGCTGTGCTTCCGTGGACTACCGTCCTGACCCTCCTGAGCCTCATCTGCGCAGCAGGCCTTGGAACGACCATGCGCCCGCCCCCACCTCGGAGAGTCAGGGGCCCCCGCACACCAACGTCCCCCTCGGTCCGCAGTGGTCGCGGGGGTGAAGGGCTGCACCGCACGTGTGCTTCCCGCACGGCGTCTGGTTCGGCGGCACCTGGTGCGCGGCGCCTTGGCTGTCGTCATCCGATCAATCTTGCTGTTTCATACGAACGTCTCATACACACTTAGTATTCCTACTCAGTGTTACCACCGTAATATGATCGTTTGCTTCTGTGAACTAATACAACCTTCGGCTGGTCCTGATAATAATTCCTTCTCTATTTTTTTTCTTTATTTTTAAATGTTTATTTACTTATTTGAGAGGGAGAGTGTGGGTGAGCAGGGAAGGGGCTGAGAGAGGGAGAGAGAATCCCAAGCAGGCTCCATGCCGTCAGTGCAGAGCCTGATGCGGGGCTCGATCCTGCGAACCTGCGAACCGTGAGATCATGACCAGAGCCACCCAGGCACCCCGGTAATTCCTTCTTTAAAAAAAAAAACAACACCCTGCTTTCTTAGGTGTGGTCTCCATACAAAGAGCTGTGAATATTAATTAAGTTTGGAAAGTACACACCCATATAATCACCACCACAAACCAAGGCGATAAACTTACCCATCGCTTCCAAAAGTGTCTCCCTTCTCCCTTGTAAAACTTATTTTAATATTTTAAATATAATAATCCCTTCAGAAAGCCCTCCCTAAGTATGTTGTATCTTGACTCACTCACTAGACAAACGAGGTACCCAGCAGGCCCCACACACCGAGCCTGGGCTGGGGGTGCACAAAAAATGCTATGAAGTCAAAATGGACAGGCTTGGAAGTCTGGGATCCTACGGCTTGCAGCAAAGGATGCTGGGAGGGCAGACAGCAGGAGTTCAGGAGATCCGCCCTGGAGGTGAGGCCTCACCCCCAACACACACAAGCTCTCAGAGTCCTAAGTAATGCAGGTAAGGGAAGAAATCAGAAAACCACCCGGACCAGTTATAAATGAAGACACGGCAGTGTGGCCGCTTCAGGAAACAGTCCGGCAGTTCCCTGCAAGGTCAAACACAGAGTCCTCGAATCGAGCAGCCATCCTACTCCTGGGTGTGCCCCCCAGAGACATGCGGACAGAGGCGCAAACCAGAGACCTGTAACGTTCCCTGCAGCACTGCTGAGAATGCCCGGATGGAAACAACCCAGATGTTCACCACCTGCTGCCTGGGAAGGAAAAGGTGTTCTTCCAGCGACACGAGAGTATCACTCCCCATGAAGAAGAGAGCCTGTGCTCCCTGAAGGAACCTCCACATCAGGACGCTGAGGGGCGCCTGGGGGGCTCAGTCAGTTGAGTGTGTGACTCTTGATTTTGGCTCAGGTCATGATTTCATGGTTCATGAGTTCGGCCCTGAGCGAGGCTCCGTGCTGTTAGTGTGGAGCCTGCCTGGGATTCTCTCTCTCTCTCTCTCTCTCTCTCTCTCTCTCTCTCTCTCTCTCTCTGTGTGGGGGTGTGGGTGTGTCTCTCTTCCCCTCCCCTGCTTGTGCTCTCTCTCAAATAAATAAACATTAAAAAAATCATGATGCTGAAAGGCATACACAAAAGACCACACAACGTGTGATTTCATTTGTATGGAATGTGTCGGATATGAAGATTCGTGGAGACAGAAGTAGATTAGTGGCTGCCAGGGGCGGGGGGCCAGCGGGTAAAGTGGGAATAATTGCTAAGGGGCACACGTTTCCCTTCTGCACTGTGGACAGGTTTTTCAAAATGTTTGTTTATTTTTGAGAGAAAGGGAGAGAGTCAGAGAGACAGAGCATGAGCAGGAGAGGGACAGAGAGACAGGGACACGCAGAATCTGAAGCAGGCTCCAGGCTCTGAGCTAGCAGCACAGAGCCTGACGTGGGGTTCGAACCCACGAACCGCGAGCTCACGACATGACCTGGAGCCAGACACTTGACTGACTGAGTCACCCAGGCGCCCCTGGACTACGATTCTCTTAACCAGCCTCTGTCCCTTGCAGACAGACCTTTAGGCTGTTTACGCACATTGCTGTTAGAATGAACCTCCGCGCCCCTCCCCCGGCAGAAAAAGAGGTGCCAAGAATATCATTATAAGCAGGTCTTGGTACTTATATGTCCACAGAACTGTAGGACCAATTCTTAGAAACGAAAGGCTGGGTCTAAGGGGAAGCTGCCATTTTTGGTTTTAATCCAGCTTTAACAAAAACGTAAGCTTTTTTTTAGTTTATTTAAGAGAGAGAGAGAATGCACACACACAAGAGTGGGGGAGAGGCAGAGAGAAAGGGAGGGAGAGAATCCCAACCAGGCTCTGAGCTGTCAGTGTGGAGCCTGATACAGGGCTTGAACCCACGAACCGTGAGATCATGACCTGAGCCGAAATCAAGAGTCAGATGCTTAACCGAGTTACCCAGGGGCTCTGAGACAGATTTAGTTTTAAAAACATGAAATGCTTTTGTATTTTAAAATTATAGAATAAATTAAGAAACATGCCTGGGTGGCTCAGTTGGTTGACTGTCTGACTTCAGCTCAGGTCATGATCGCATT
>PISW01011675.1:0-38483 GCA_004023785.1 Mungos mungo
TCCACAATCCCCTCTTCTAGTCAGATCTGTACATAGACGGCATGGCAGCGCAGTGCTTAAGTGTGAGTTAAAAGTACATATACATTGGTCTCTACTCCTGGCACAGAGCTTCTGAAACTCTTGTGATTTCTAAATGCTAAGAGCAATAGGAGCATCTTTTGTTCTAATATTTGGTCTGTTGATACAGAACTCTTGAAACCTTTGTAATTCCTTGGGTGATAGGAGTGTCTTTGTTCTGATGGGGCAAGTCTAGGTGGGCTGCTAGATGGGGGCTGCTTGTGGGAAACCAAACCATGATTAGAAGCTTGTAATTTTTAGCCTACCCCCCATTCTCTTGAGAAGAAAGAAAAGATGAAAATAGAGTTAATGATCAATCATGCCTATGTGATAAAGCCTCCGTAAAACCACAATAGTCTGGGGTTCAGAGAACGTCTAGGTTGGCGAACAGGTGGAAAAAGTGTGCCTGGAGAAGACATGGAAACTCCATGCCACTTCCCAATGCCTCCCCCTCTGTATCTCTTCCATCTGCATGCTCATCTATATTCTTCATCACAACCTTTTGTAATAAACTAGCAAGCCACTCTAACAAATAAATTGAATCAAGGGGGAAGAGGTCATGGGAACCTTCAATTATAGGCAAGTTGGACAGAAGTTGAGGGTAACCAGATGACCTACTGCTTGTGATTAGCATTTGGAGTAGGGGGCAGTCTCCCAGGAGACTGAGCCCTTACCCGGTGGGATCTGACACCATCTCCAGGTAGATCATGTCAAAATCCAGTTAAATTGTAGGACGCCCAGCTAGTGTCAAAGAATTGCTTCACAGGGAGAAAGCCCACACAGTTGGTGGCCTGAAGTGGCAGAAGTGAACCATTCTGTGTGAGTAGTAAAGGAAAAAGACACACAGGAGGAGACTGGATTAATTTTTGTGTTTTGTGTGTGTGTGTGTTTTTAACACATGAAGGTAACAGGCTGGCTTGCAAACTTGGATTCAAATGTTTATCCTGTCCTTTCTTCGTTTGGACAAAATGCTTCCCAATAAAACCTCAGCGTTCACATCTTTATGAAGTAATTCAATGTCTACCCATAGAGTTCTTGTGAAGAAACATTTGAAAAGTTTCTTGCATACAGTAAGCACTCAGTAAGTGGTGGATTCAATTCTTCTCCTAGAATGCTTTCATCCCACCTCTGTTACTCATTCTTCTTTTCTTTCACCCTCCCTTTTGTTATTCTCGTGCTCTCTACTTTGTTCTAGGGATTCTTTTTTAAATGTTGAGATGTTCAAATATATTCTGGCATCACAAGTCACCGGGCGATGGGCAGGCCTTACAATGAGAAGTGCCAGCATGTATTAAAATACACCCATGTAGCCTTGACTCCCACAAGCAATGCATCGTTTGTGTTCCTTCTTTGAAGGACAGAAAATTACTAAAGAGTGTATCCTTAATTATTTGGTCTCTTATTTGCATGGAGTATCTTGGGTAACGGTCTTGCTCAGGGATTCTCACACAAAAAAATTCTTTCTTGAGTATTCCAGATTCAAAAGTGAAACAAAGGACCAACAGCCAGAGAATCTTAGATTTTAATCCCAGGACAGATGCCGGTTCCCTCGTTGGCCACGGGCAAATTACTTCCCCCCATCACTTTCCCCACCAGCAATGCAGAAATCAATTATTTCCTGGCCTCACTAGAGAGCTGAGAGACTTAATTAAGCCTTTGGAAGATGGTCGTTAGTTAACCTAATTCTCTCCATAAGCTAACAATCCTTTGCTTTCCTAATCACACCTCCCAAACTTTTCATAAATTAGTCCTCTTTTCCTAAAGTCAGAATGTAGAATGACTCTTCTTTTTACTCATTTGCTTCTATAAATGGTTTTTAACGATATTATTATCACTTTCCCATAAACAGGCCCAGGGTAGGAAAATTTTGATGAAGAGCAAGCACTTCAGGGACGACCACGGCCACAGAGGCGCTGGGGAGAGTCCTAGCCTCTCCCGGAGGGAAGACTTATCTTTGTCCTTGAAAACAGAGAAGGTCTTGGTTCCTCGGGTCCTTGTGAGCACTCTAGCAACAAATGTGGATTGGATTAATCCAAGCAAGTCACTTGCTTATTTTGCAGTGACACGATCAGAGTCCCTCCTGGCATGAGCAAGGGTCCTTCATCCATAGGTTCAATCCTGGCTCCACCACTTCCTGGCTGAGTGACCTTGAGCATGTGCTAAACTTCTCAACCCCTTTACCTGTCAAATGGCAAGAATAAAGTCTGCTTCACAGGCCTGTCATAAGGATGAAATGAAGCTATATGAGTTACCCTCTTTGTATTCCCTTTTAGAGATACGTATGTCTGTCCAATTTCCACAACGAGATTATGATAAACCCCTTGACAACAGGGATTGCTCAGGTGTAACCAGCCTTTCTCAACAGGGTTCCACAACAGAACTGAACTCCACAGAAAATTACATGTGACTATTCTCTCAATTCTCCCAGGGATGATCTATAACTAGTACCATTTTCAATGCGAAAGAGAGAGGTTAATTCATTACCTACAATGGCTGCCTTAGGGTTTTAGGGCTTAATTCTTTCCTGAGACCTGCTGAAGGAGCACTGGGAACACTGATCATCCTAACGGATAAACTCCAAACTTTCAGTGGTTTTATATAATAGAAGTTTAGGTCTAAAGGATGTTCCAAATTGGCAAGAATAAAGCAATTCAGAGATTCCAAGATCTCCCTGCTCATCCTCATTAAAAGGAAAGGGCAGGGAAAAGAGAGGTTTTCCCATTGACATTTCCATCAGCCTGAGAGCAGGCACATGGCCACTCCCAACCACAAGGATGTCAGGGAAGGGTAGTCGGACTGTAGAGCCAGGAAAAAGAAAAAAAATTGCTAGCAGGTCTCTGCCATCTACAGGTATAATCTCCCTGGTATTTAGGCTACCAAATAGTACCATACGGTAGGTGATAGTGTTTAATAAATGTTTGGGGGCGCCTGTGTGGCTCAGTCGATTATGCATCGAACTTCGGCTAAGGTCATGATCTGGTTTGTGGGTTCAAGCCCCGCATCAGGCTCTGTGCTGACAGCTCAGAGCCTGAATTCTGCTTCAGATTCTGTGTCTCCCTCTCTCTCTACCCCTCCCCTGCTCATGGTCTGTCTCTCTCTCTCAAAAATAAATAGGCATTAAAAAATTTTTTTAAATGTTCAATTTATGAATGAATGAATGAGTGATTAATTGAGTGATTAATTAATCACTCATTCATTCATATAATCAATGCTTACAACCTGACTTCCTTCATTTGCCCTATGTCCTACTTCCCCTGAAGCCTTTCTTCCAGCCAGCTACTCCAGGAAGGCCCTGATAAATTGATCCATAGTGGAAAGAGAGTGTTTAGAAGGAACATTTGGCCTCAACTTCCAAAGCATTGAATTTGAGTATCTGCCGGATTAATTACCATCTGGGTAATTTTTCCCTATCATTACGGACAGGTTTTACATGTTTCTTTGTCTATAATGGAAACAAAGGCTCGTGGCCTATCTCATGGATTTGGGGAAGACCACAGGGCTTAATGTAAGTTAGGGTCCTTTGGGAAGTGCCATACAAATGTAAATGCTCTTGATATTAATTTGTGTTATTAGCTGGAAATAGTCAAGACATTTTTCTTCATAAAGTGTCTGTATTGTAAGAGAAAACTCTGGACAGACTTCTAGTGGTGAAATATCAGGCACTTTCTTGCAAAGCCACGCTTTCTGTTCAATGTTCCGATGTCCTAGTAACTACTAGCGTGATAATAATTTCCATGAAGATTGTCACGGGGAGATCAGAGTATAGAGCTATTATTCGAATCTGGAGTCCTGGTGACTCTAGGACAGAGAGCAATATGCAAGCTTAGCTGGTCATGTCAGTGAGATTCAAATCTGGGGACAGGGGAGGAAGGAAAAGAGAGAGGGAAGGAAGGGGCAAACATGGCGTACACAATTTTTTACCACCATGTTGTGTTGTCTCTCACAACACAAGTGAATATCAACTGATACAACTGGATTATTGTCTCCAAAGGGAAGGGTTATAGAGAATCAGGGGGAAAGACGATGGAAAAAGGGGTAATTCAAGGTTTGTAGATTCTTCCAGGGGATTTGTCATTTGCACGGGAAACAATCTAGGTGAAGTCTAAATTAAACTAGTCACCCTTTGTGGAACAGCTGTGAAGGCCACCAACCTAGGGTTACAGCCTCACCCCATAGGATGGCAGGGGATGTGATGCCATGGAAAAGACACAGAGGATAGAACCAGATAGAGCTGAGTTCAGATCTTCACTCTGCCACTTATTTCTAGCGTGATTTGGGGAAAACCTCTCTGAGTTTTTGGAGATAATAATTTCTGTGTCAAAGGCTTGAGCAAAGACTGGATATAGCAGCATGCCTGTTAGCTACCTGGCACATAGTAGGCATTCAATCAGTGCAAGTTATTGTTATGAAAATGGACCAAAGCGTCCATCTGTCTAATGATGTAGTGATTGACATACCCATTTCTGGACAACAAACTTCGCAAAGATCCGACGGGATTTAAATATCACTGGGTCTGGCGAGAGGGGTTTGGGTGGTAATGGAGAGGTCTTTCCTGACCATCCTGTGAGTGAACTTCCCTGGGGTTTATTTCATAACTGGGCATGTGTTTGTACACTTGGGGTTTGTATGTCTTTCCAGTCCAAATGTAAGCTTCAAGAGGGCAGAGAGCCTGTCTGTGGTGTTCACGGGGGCTCAGTGTGAGACACAGCCCAGAATACCATGTGTTCAGTAAATGGCTGCTGGAGGCAAGAATAGGGAAGGAAGCAGAGCTGCCAGAATGATCCGTAAACATTTTAACACTGACAACCTCGAATCCCACCGAGAGAGCGGCATCCTGAAACGCAGGTGCCCCTGGGAAAGGCAGCAGTTGACTGAAATGCGTTCTGACGCGTAAAGCCTCCCAGGAGATTCCCACCCAGGGAAAGAGTCTCCAGAGAAGGTGCCCTGGGACATGGGGCCAGGGAAGGAGCGAGTCTGCCTGTCACCGGGGCATGGGAATCCAGGTGTGCAGGAGGTTGGAAAGAAGCCCTCCCCAGCCCAACTTGCCCTACAGAATCCAATTTGCATGCATCACCCACGCCCTCGGCGTGGCATCCATCTTCCTTTTCAGCGGTGGTTGTGGGGCAAGGGAGGAAAATACCTTTCAAGACCAGACATGAATCTTGCAGTAAACAAGCTTTACTCTGCCCTGTTGTGTGGGCTTTAGCCTTTCATAATACCCAAAGGACAAAATGAAATGCTGAAGTAATGCACGGCAAAGTTGCCATGCTAGGTTGGGGAAACTCTAGCCACGAAAAACAAACAAATATAGAAAGCATGAAAAGCTGTCATGAGTCATGGAGACACACATTCTTTGTTTGCCAGAACTCCTTCTCTGTTCCCTTAACCCCCCTTTTCTCCTGTCCTCTCTCCCTCTCTACCAGTGGAAGAGAGTAGGTTTCACAGTGGGTGGGGAGTGAGGAAGAACTGACATTTATAAAGCACCTACTGCGTGCCAGGCAGTGTGCACATGCATTGTTGTACTATTGGATAGAACCATCCTAATAAGCCACATAGTGGGTCCTTTTGCTCTCCGCCGTACACTCTGTCTGACACTCAGCAGTTAGCTTGTCTGACTGAGATCACGCAGCTACCTGAACAGATATCTGTCAGACGTCACCAGCCAGACTACCTAATTATTTTGAATTTCAGTCAAACTGAGGAATACTTTTTTTGTAAATGGGCATGCCATGCTTTCTCATCCATTAACATAATTTCCTGTGGAAATAATTAAACATGTACACAAAGAGAGAACAGCGAGTCTGTTGATTACAGCCTTGGTTTTGATGGCAAAAAAAAAGAAAAAAAGAAAAAGAAGCAACTTCGATATCTACTAGCAGAAGTTGGTCACATGAATTATGGAATACTCATGCAGCGGAATACCTCATAGATACTGACTGTGATTGTTTATCCAGTCCATGTTTCCATAACATGTCACTGATTTATTATTAAGGCAAGGGAAGCAGTTTTCAAACAATATGTAAAATACCATTTTGGCGAAGAAATACACAGGCAAATAGATGCACATAAAAATTCAAGAAGAAATGTACAAAAATGAACAGATTATCTTTGAAGAGTGGGATTATAGGTAATTTTTCTCTTCTGTTGCTTCTCTGTACTTTTAACTATTTTTCTACAAGGAGCTTGATGTCTTGAGCAGTTTGTTTTGGTTTTCTCTTTTTAGGAGTAATTTTTAGAATGATTAGGAAGCTGTTTTCTAAAACATTTTGCTTGAGGGCCCAGAATTTGGAAACATCTCTATTCTTTTTTAGCCAGTAGTGAAAGGAGAAATAAAAATCCTAGCCAAATACTGACATTTGGCCAATATTGTTCCCTTTTATAATTACATTGTCAATCGCTGATTAAAATGTAAGCGCCGGAAAACAGAAAACATGTCCTTTTTCCCTCTTTAATCCTTGTCCCTTTGTGGTGTTCTCAATGAATATTCATGGTTGTTTGATTTCTTCCTTTTTTACTGCTTTGGTTTTGGGTTTGCAGTTCGTTTGTGTTTTTGTTTCTGTTTCTTATTTTACAACAGAAGCTTATTCATTTGGACCCTTTTAAATTCAGGTTTATGAAAATTAGGAAAATGTAGACAAGACTGAAATTTACTTTTTTTTTAATTAAAATTAGTTTTTGTTGGGTGAAGTGTCCTTGTAAGCAAATGAGGTGGGAGGGGTGTATTTAACCTACTTGGGAAAATACTTTTGAACTCTTTACAACATCCCTTAGGGTCTAGTTAATTAATGGACTGATTACAAATGATTATAATTCATTGAGTCGATTTGGCAGAATTTCCTTCTGGCAGCAGTCGGTTTCCTGTTAGTTTGGGTTACTTGTAAGTGTTGAAAGTAACACGTCTACTCTGCCTAACAAATAGCACAGATTTTCACTAATTCAGAACCTGTTCAATAATCAGAGTGGCTATTTCAATATATATATATATTTTTGTTTAAAGTAGGCTTCATGCCCAACACAGCGCTTGAACTCATGACCCTGAGATCAAGACCTGAGCTGAGATCAAGAGTTGTAAGGCTTAACCGACTGAGCCACCCAGGCGCCCTTCATATTTTTCTAATCTTCTATTTTATTTTGTTTTGGAGCCTGGCATAGCCCTCTTTAAAATAAAACCAGGCTGGGGCAGTCAGTTAAGCATGGTTCAGTCAGTTAAGCATCTGACTTCAACTCAAGTCATGATCTCCCAGTTCGTGGTTCAAGCCCCGCGTTGGGCTCAGTGCTGACAGATCAGAGCCTAGAGCCTCTTCAGATTCTGTATCTTCCTCTCTCTCTCTGCCCCTCCCCTGATCATGCCTTGTGTCTCTCTCTCTCAAAAATAAATAAGCATTAAAAAGATTTTAAATAAAATAAAACCAGGCTACTAAAAATATAAAAGTTTTTCTTTCACGAAACTATATAGCTATAGAATATAGGTATGAATGAAAATAACAATCATGGTCATTAAATTAAAAAAACTCATGTAAACAATTCTGCAACATGTAAAACTGGGTCTCTTTCCTCTGTGCACACCTGAATGACTCCTGACCCTCCCTGCCTTGTTTTTGTGGAAAATCACAGTCCGGTTCTGCTTTCAAAGGACAGTGTTCCCAGAGTCATACCTGCAGGCCTGGGGCTGGGACCCTTCCTTGTTCCATGGTGGCACCTGAATGCTATTTTGGCCCTCTGGTAAGACAGCCTCGGAGCTGTCATGGCCGCTACTTGGTACCAAAATGCCAAATTGTCTGTCTTCCAGCTTTACATCGCTTCCATTTTCTGTTTGGATGGTTATTTTATTTTCTTTGCCAAAAGCAAACCCTTTACTAGTCTTCCAAATGACAGCATGCCTATCCAGTAATTATTTCCTTCACTAAGGAAAACAGGTATGGAATGAAGGTAAGAATTGATGTAAGGAGCGCCTGGAGTCCGAACCAGTTCCTCGAGAGGTGTATTGTTCCAGAAAGTGGCCAGGAACACATATAACTATATAAATGTAAATAACTAAAAATAAGTAAAATCTAAGATCCATTCTTCGGGGTACTAGTCGCATCCCCAGCGCTCAGGATTCAGCGACCACGTGTATGTTGTGGCTGCCATTTGGAACACCCAGATGGAGATTTCATCGCTATAGAAAGTTCTACCGGATAGAACTACTCTAGAGTCTAATAAGAGACAAGAACAACAAAAGCATTCGTCAAACACCTCCCTCACAACATAGATGGATGTTTGATCTGGGGCCTCACACATCTTCCACTTTGTGCAATAGCTGTGTTTCCAAAAATCCAGCATCACTGGAAGAAGGACGAGAATGTAGCCCCGGCACCTTCTATTTCTGAATACTATTGTCGTGAAACACATCCTCCCAGGACAGAAAGCCTTAAAGAAACAACAATCACTTCATTATCTCCCCCCGGTTCTGGGAGTTGAGCTGAGTAAAGCTGTTCTTGTGTCTGTGTACGGTTCCCAAGTGGTGGCCGAGGCTGGGATCAGGCCCTCCTTCCAGTGGGACCTCAGCGGGGGCCCGAGAAGCGGCATCCACAGAAGTCCTCGCTCTCCCCCACTCAAGAGGAGGGGACACAGTCGGCTGCTCTACCAGGAGTGGAGTCATTGTCAGGTTCGGAGGGTGTGAGGTGGGCAAGCTTGGGAGCTACCCTCCACCGCACCTTCTCAGGACAGGCCAAGTGTCCCTGTTGGTGTCACTGCCTTCCTGGCCGCTGGCCTTGACTGCAGACAGGAGCCCCCGCTGGGGATCTAACTCGGTAAAGGAAAACTAATTGCGTAATCGCTACAGTACTTTTTCCTGCCAAAGCACGAATTCAGTATCTTTATTGTGCGATGGATTTCTTCGGTGATATGGTAAGCCCTCAGAAGAATGTTTCCAAGAGCATTAAATGTGGAGTCTCCAGATCGGATGAGGGGCCACCAAATGGGGGGCAGGTTGTACTGGAGATGAAAGAATTCACCCAAGGCAGAATCAAGGAAAGAGAAGTTTATTGACCACAAGGCAAGGGAGGTGCAGAGACCTCTGCCCTTGGCAGTGGTGGAGACTGTAATTAAAGGGGGAAGGTGAGGAGGTATGGGAATGTCTGGAATTTTCCGTTTTCGGTACCTGTATCCTGGTGTAAGTAACTCACAGGTCAGCTAAGGCTTATGGATATTTTGAGGTGGTCCCTTAATGAGCATCTTTGTACTCAGCCAGGGGGCCACTGTGGTTTCTACCTTACTCAGGTTTCTGCTGTTCAAGTTGTTGCCTAAGAGCCACCTCTACATGGGTGGGGGGAGGGGGTCGCTTGGTGGCTCAGTCCACTGAGCTGACACCTCAGAACCTGGATGGAGCCTGCTTGGGATTCTGTGTCTCCCTCTCTCTCTGCCCCTCCTCTTGTTCTGCCTCTCTTTCTCTCTCTCTCCCTCTCAAAAGTAAACATTGAAAAGAATTTAAAAAAAGAACCGCCTCTACATAAATAAAAATGTAAGAGTTCAAAAGTAAACCAGTTATTTGGAAACACAGTTACCAAAATAAATAATAATATAGTAAAATATCTAGCAAGCTCTCACAGCAGGCTTAATAAGTATTGTAATTTCAAAGTTCTGATGAACCTGATATTTCATGATATCTGTAACAATCATATGTGATATGAAAATATTCATGATTTCTATCAATGACAAATTCACAAATTCTTCTAAAAATATTGTGGCTGTTGCCTACACTCATATTTAAAGAAATGTGAAATTTTCAGTTAAAGGCTAGTGAAACTAAAGGTGTGATTTTTTTTTCTCACCCAGGTCTGCCAATCACTGGGTCTGTCCTGCTGAGGAACCCCTGAGCTGTAGGGGGCGGGGCTGGGGCAGGAGTTCTTAGTGCAACAAAGTAACAGGAAGGACTTTGGGACCTACCTGTGAGGCGCAAGCTGGGAGCAGGCTGGGTAGTGGGTGTGGGAACTGGATAAGCTTCTCGGAGCTAGAAAGTAAGAGGAATCTAGATGGGGGAAAAAGAGAGTTCCAGAAGGACAGAAAGCTGGAGAAGATGGGCAAAGGTGGACGTCTAAAGAAAAAAATTCCCTGTGAGGACATTCCCATCCTGGCCAGAGACATGTTTAGGCTCTCCACGGGGATTTTGCCTTCCCGCCCCCAGCCAACGACCTGAAATTACTCACTGTGGTCACCTCATGAACTACTTTCCTTTTTCTGCCAGTCTAGACTTGCTTCCAGCACAGGCAAACTGAGTTTTTGCCACAGTGTCTTCCCGGAGCCAGTCGGTCCAGTCCCCTCTGCAGGGGTGTGAGGGAACTAAGTGACTCCACCTCTCTCCTCTGTGCCCAAATGCTAAATCCAGGGAGAGCCTGGGATGAGGAGACAGATGTCAAAACATCTGCTTCATTGCTCCCAAGATCTGGATTCGAGGGGACAGCTTCAGTGTGGCCTTCCTACTTGTCCCTGTCTCAGCCACCACCCACACCCCTTCAGAAGCCGGGGACCTTCCGGGAAAAGTTGAGTCTGCAGAAGACACGCTTACCCAGAATCGCTGCCTGTCGCTGGTCTGGGGAAGGATGGTTCAGGGGGGAGAGGAAGAGAGAGGCAAATCCACACACACATTCGCACACAGACATACACACACACCTTCAGGATTCTCGAGGGACTGGTTCCTCCCCGTCTAGAACCGTGGACCAATGGCTGTCACCCACCCACCAGGTGACTCATTCCCTCTCTAAGGGGAGGAGTCTGGGGTGTGACCAGAGGGCAGGCGTGCTTAGGAAAACTCCTCTAGGGAATCTTAGAGAAGTTCCTGCCCTCCAACATCCACGTTTGAAACTACCCTGCTCGGATATAAATAAAATCACTGTAATTTTATTCTTACTTACTATTTTAACTAAAACAAGAGGAGGATCAAGAGCGCTCCTTACCTTGTGCTAGGGATTGGTTGAAAAACGTGAATGCGTGATCTCGTGCAAACCTCACAACGATCCCCCGTTGTAGATGGTTGAACCTATCTAACATCTGAACGTGTTGATTTTTGACTTACAAACAACAGGAAGTTTGTGTCCCTCGTGCTAATGGTTCCCGCACTTCACAGGTGAGGTCCCCGAGATTTACAGAAATTAAGTGACTTGCCAAGGACCACATGGCTAGCACGTGAGCGACCTGGGACTTAATTCGGGCTTGACGCCAGAGCCCACGGTGGGAACCGATACAGTAACAAGAGAGGTGTGTGGGCGCCCCGCGGATGCAGCCGCAGGATTTTGAGGCTCATTTCATAATACAAGACCACCTAGCTTCTCTCTTCCGAGTCTGTGTCAAGGATGAGGAATAAAGAGATAAATAATATACGGCTTCTGCCTCAAATGGTGCCTTGCATATAGTAGTTGCTTAATAAAGATATTGTTAACGGGCTAATTACTGAGTTTGACGGTCTTGTCCACAGTGAGTGAGAATGGCCTGCTTGGGCCAGAGAAGCCTCCAGCCTTCCACCTCCCCGCCCTGTACCGTTGTCAGAGCTCCTTCGCACACATCCTTGGAGCCAGTGGGCTCCTTTGTTAAGCACCTGATTAAGGGCTGAAACTGATGGCCCAGCCTGCCCCCGGAGAGGAGTCTCCCCGGCTCCGAATTAGGCAGGCTTACAGTAGAAATCAAGGGTGGGAGCAGCCTCGGGCCAATTTAGAGAAATGAATGCCAGTGATTCAGAAGCAGGGCAATTTCAGATTCCTTTTCGCATTTTTTCCTGAGTGTGAATCCACCGTGGAGACCTCATTCTCATTTCAAATCACTCTTGGGAAATAGGTACCTGGGTACAATCTACAAATCTTCAGCTTCACGGGGACTCTGGTGGCAGTAGGACTCTGGGGCACGGAGACTGCACCTTTCCGGCCTGGGAAGGCCAGCCACAGACAGGCCCTTCATGCCCATGTCCCCAGTCCTCCGGTGTGGCTGGGGCCCACACTCTGCCCCCTAAACACCTTCAGAGCATATCCGCCGACACCGCTGTCTTGAGTCCAGATGGAAATAATCTCTTCCTCGGATTGGTGATATGTCAAGAACAAAAATCCAACCAGGTCATCACATCACTTCAGAACCTTCCAAATGGTTCCCCACTTACCCGACAGCAACCTCCAGGCTGACTCACCCAGCACCTCCTTAACGCCACGAACTGTGAGATCATGACCTGAGCTGTAGTCGGACACTTAACTGACTGAGCCACCCAGGACCCCTGGATGTTGGAATTTTTAAAATCATTAAGCTATGGCTGAAAATATTTTCTTATGCCTTAAGGACAACGGTGAGTTTAACACCTATGTTTAATATGTAACTAAATCCAGGAAATAAAGGTGCATGACCTAGAAGTTCATACAACTGTATAAGGAAGTTCATACAACTAATAAGGAAGGCCTTCTACAGCCTGGAGATATGTCTATAGTTTTGTTAAGCCAAGAGAGAGCATTTAGAAGGTGGAGAATAATCCTGCTGATCTCATCCACTAGTCTTGATGTCACAGAATGAGAGCCAAGAAGACCGTCCCTAACCACTCAGTGTTGTGAGAAAATAATAAACATACAGTATGCACGTATTCGTACTTGGCCTTGTTCACAGAGCTTGGCTATTGGAAACACATGAATTACAAAAGTAAGATAAATAGATGCTAAAACACAAGAATCAGAGAAACTACACAATAGAATGGTGTGTTAAGTTTAAGAGTGGGGGAAACAGGGCAGTTTTTAAAGCCAGAAAGTTCCACGCATCATTATAGATATGCTGCAAATTTAAATTTTTTAAAACATGGATTTATTTTTGAGAGACAAAGCATGAGTGGGGGAGGGGCAGAGAGAGAGGGAGACACAGAATCCTAAGCAGGCTTCATGCTCTGTCAGCACAGAGCCCAATATAGGGCTTGAACCGTGAGACTGTGACATGAGCTGAAGCCGGACGCTTAACCTACTGAGCCACCCAGGCGCCCCAGTACACTGCATATTTAGCTCTGAGCTTTCTGGTACCGAAAATGAGAAGGGACTGTAACTAGTGACATTCGGTCTAGTAATGCCAGTTGCATCTTACAACTGCACATTTAGGGGTAACCCTTGTACAACAGGAATGCCTCCATTGCCAAGGGACACTGAGACATTCCGGATACTCATGTGACAGGCATAATGGAGCTTTATTTTACCTTGGTGAGCTGATCTCTTCCCATGTCCCTAAATCATCTCATAAAGGTGACAACACATTCTGTCCCCCTCAGGTCTGTCTTGAGGCTCTGACTGGGTTCATCCCTTCAACATTTACTGACAGCTCACTCTATGGCAGGCACTAGGTTGGTGTGATGGACAGTGCTGTGCTGTCCAAGGCCCCTGCAGGCAGGAAGGGCCGGGATCCAGCCCCCTGCTGTCAGCTCACCTCCAGAACGACCTGAGCAGAAGGTAGCCACCTCACCTGGGGTGGCTGACATCTAATGTCTAATTATTCAGGGGCAGGAGGATACAAAGACCCGCCCTCTTTCCCTCTGCTTGGGACAATTCTGAAGGAACACATCCATAGAGTTGTCTGGGGGTTCAGCGGAGACTGAATCACAATTCAACTTCTTCTTCTGCCTAGTCCTGTTTCCTTCTTTTTCCTTCTACAGGCACCAATTCCAAGAGTCCTTCCTAGTAAACCTCAGGAGCACTACCTGCATCTTGAGCAAACTTGGAGAGGAAGAGAAGTTACACCTGGAGAGTGGTTGCATTCCTGCTTCCACTTTAAGAAGTCACAGCAGGGGCACCTGGGTGGCTCAGTCGGTTAAGCATCCGGCTTCGGCTCAGGCCACGATCTCACGGTTCAGTTCGGTTCGTGGGTTCGTGGGTTCGAGCCCTGCATTGGACTCTGTGCTGACAGCTAGCTCGGAGCCTGGAGCCTGCTTCGGATTCTGTGCCTCCCTCTCTCTCTGACCCTCCCCTGCTCACGCTGTCTCTCTCTCTCAAAAAAAAAAAAAAAGAAGAAGAAGAAGAAGTCACAGCAGGAGTCAGGAAGGGGGGAGGATCCTAGCGGTGGTCCAGTTGCCACCGTCCCTGACTTCTGTCCCCATTGTCCTCCCTGCTGAGGGTACAGGGTCTCAGGCTCCTTCCCTCCTTCTCTCTCATTATCAGAAATTAATCTCAGGCTAAGTTTTCTTACACTTAAAATGAGGGAAATGGTTTGTAAGCTCTATAATTATGACTCTTTGAACATTTTAAAACACAGCCATGTTCTTTTAAATCTCAACCACGTATTTCAGAGAGTGCCAATTTATGCAAATGCCAACCAAAGGACATCACAATATACGATTTATTTTTTCAAGACGCTGTATTTTAGTAAATACATTTACGTCACCATCATTGAAGAACATTCAATGAGCGCCCGCCAGATGCATCATATAGCGCTTGAAAAATCAGCAATTGTTGAGATGTTGACATGTTTAAATTTGGCTCATATTACATGAAGCAAATGAGAGTGCATAACTTAGCTTGGGAATGACATTCATGCTACATGGCTGTTGTTTCTTCTTCCTCTTCTTCTTTTTCATCTTCTTTCAAGCTGCCAGATGGTGTGGATCAAATTATTCTAGAATGCAGGGAGTCTGGATTTCTGCAGATGAGCATAACCACAGCGCAGACTTTTACTTCGGTCACTGAAACTCTCTGCGGTGTAATCTGCTCCCTCCAGGAAGCCCTAGCCTTCCATGCTGCTCGGGTGGGAGACCGGTTCCAGCAGCATTTTTAAGTGCACTTCGAGGGTTTTTGGAATAAAACTTTTGTGTGATCTCTTTGACTTATTTTCTTAAAATCTTAGAACTACGAGTTTCATCCTTAGCTTAAAAAATGAACTGGATCACTAGATGACATTAAAACACGGTGAGTAAAATTCCAGCTGAGAGACTCAGCCAGACAATAATGATTTCCAAATTTTATGGAGAGTTTTCTATCAACTTATCTAATCCTCACAACAGTGTCTCCATTTCATAGGGGAAGAAACTGAGGCACAGAGAGGAAGGGCAACTTGCCTAAGGTGAACTGCTAAGGGAGCGAGCCAGGATTTTCACCCAGGCAGTGGGGGTTATAGGGATCTTGTTTTTTTAACTTTTTTTTTTAACACTTTATTTATTTTTGCGAGACATAGAAAGACAGAGCATGAGTAGGGGAGGGGCAGAGAGAGAAGGAAACACAGAATCTGAAACAGGCTCCAGGCTCTGAGCTGTCAGCCCAGAGCCCCATGCAGGGCTCAAACCTACCAACTGTGAGATCATGACCTGAGCTGAAGTCAGATGCTTAACCGACTGAGCCACCCAGGCGTCCCTAGAGACCCTGTTTTGAACTGCCTCCTTCTGCTGATAGTTCTGTGACTCAGTATCCCCATTAAAATATAGGGATAAGAACATGGGGCACCTGGGTGGCTCAGTCTGTTGAGGATTCACCTTCGGCTCAGGTCATGATCTCACAGTTCATGAGTTCAAGCTCCACCAAAAAATAAATATTTTAAATATATATATAGGGAGAAGAACATCATCTTGAATGTAGGATTGTGACATGGTAAGGGGACACAAGGAAAACATTTGGCTCTCTGTCAGGCATAGTAAGCTCTAGAATGTGTTTGTCTTTGTTAAATTTCAAGGGGGCTCTGTCAAGAGAAATGCATGTATCCCCTAATATTTCACATGTATGGATATGGATACATTACATACATATGTGTTACGTTACAAATGTATATTATGTATATGTACGTATTACCTTTATATCTGTCTGAATTTGTGTTTCCGCAGAGTCAAACCATGAGGAAAGGACATAGATGTGTGTTGCTGTTTGCAATCCCAGGAAACTCCAGTAGAAGAGTGCAGAAGCAGGGCTAGGCAAGGCAAGATAGGTAAGGAAGGAAATGTAGTCAACGAAGGGTAGTTCCCAAGAAAGCTGTCGCTGATGACAGCCAGAAGGCAGTTCTGTGGGGAAGTCTGGAAAACAGTGGAGCCCTCACCCCACAAGGATCTCACCCAAGAGGCCAGGAAGCTGGGGTATTTAAAGTTCCATCTGCCTTTGGTTGTGGGCTCCTCCCAGGAGCATTCACTCTAGGGTCATCCCTGCTTGCTGCAAGTGCTCCCAGGGCCAGAACCCAAGGCCCCCGGGGCGAAGACTCAGGGATCACAGGTGTGAAAGGGTGACGGGAGAGAGGACTTTAGGGGCGCACTAACAGGCTCTGCTCACACACAGAGGATGTCTGGAGACAGATACGTAAGGAACTGGGGTCAGTGGTGGAGAAAAGAAAGGGGACCTAGAAGGTTGGAGGAAATGGGTATTTTCACCGTGAACCCCACTACACTGTCTGAATTTTGTGATGTGCAAATATCACCCCTTCTCAAGGCAAACAAAATGATATCTAAAAGTTAAATCGATCCCTGAAGAGAGGCATGGGAGGCCAACAAGCGTGTCTCTGGAACACCTGGGTACCGTTGACGTCTGGGGCTAGAAAACCCTACCCCTGCATTGCAGGATGTATAGATGCATCCCTGGGCTCTACTCATTAGATGCCAGTAGCAACCCCGTCCCCCAGCTGGGATCATCAAAAATGTTCCCGGACATGGCCATATGCCCCCGGGGGCCAGATCACCACCCTGTCCTCACTGAGAACCACTATTCTGGAGAACCTGGTCAGCTGGATGTTCTTGTAGCTCTCTGATGAACATGAGTGGTCTAAGGCAGCACGTCCATAGGTCTGCTTGACTGGGGAGTGACACCCAGTCCACCCCCTAAAAGGAGTGGGTGGAGAGCCTTCTGCTTCTCCTTCCTGCCCTGCCCTAGAGCCGGCCTGTCTTCATTTCTCACCCTCTGCAATGGTCTCATTCGCTTCATCTGTTCATCTGTTATCTGTCAGCCCCTGTGAGAAGTAGGCTGTGCAGGAATGGGTATGATTCTGGTCCTGCCCCCACAGACAGTGCTTGGTACAAAAGACATAGTCGATAAGTGCCTGTTGCTTGAATAATTGAATGACTGGATGACTGAATATTCCAGAGTGTTAGAGAAGGAGGAAAGAAAAGAGGAATGATGATAAAAGGGAAAGAGAAAGGCAGGAATGAGGGTGGGAGATGTTGTGGAAGGCCCCTCCCCCTCCCCCAAGGGAGCTGGGATGCCTTCCCACCGGCTCCTCCCCACCTCCTGTAGCCGCCTCCCAGAAGCTGGACCTTGGCCACAATTAGCAGGGTGTAACACTGTCAGAGGGTGGTGACATCTCTGAAATGAACTGATTTTAGATGAGTTTGGATTGCTTTGTGTCCCGTTTACCAGATCCAGGCGCCATTTGCCACTTTTGCAAACAGGCAGTGTGGGGGAAAAAAGGAGCCTTTGTTTCATCAAAATGAAGGCCAGCTTGTCCTGAGACTGTGCAGCAAAGTTGTCATTGTTTGGGTGCCTGTTGGGCAAGATGCATTCTCCCTCCGCGTGGGCCGAGTGCACATCTCTGCTCTAGAGCTGTTGGGCTTGGCTTCGTAACTTGGTCAATGGACTACTGGTCACAACAAGACTCTGAGGCCGGAAGTGCACTCGTCCATATGACTTAGTTCTTAACTCAGGTGTCCCCGTGAAGGGAGAACATAACTGCATGGCCCCTGCCCTTTCCCTTGGGCCCCAGAGTGCACACGCATGCAGCTGACCTGAATCTGACTCCTAGCCTAGAGCCTGTCTCACAGAACCCACAGCCTGAAGCCCGGTCACCCACCAAGACCAGGGTAACTCTCTCAAGCCACAGTCAACCCACAGAGCTCCAAGCGTGAGGATAAAGGCTGACTATAGGCCACTGAGTTTGGGGTGGTTTCTTAAGCAGCATTCTTGTGGTAATAGATGATTGATTCCATAGTAATCAGCAATGCCTGCCCTGAAGTCAGACGTGATCCTTCCTAATGGCTCTTTCTCTACTCGCTAGGTAGCACTGGGCAAGTTAGCCTTTTGGCCTCAGTTTCCTCATTTATAAAACAGAAGTCATAATAGCATTACTCTCAGCACTGTTGGGAGGATTAAATGAGATAATCAATACAGAGTGCTTAACATCACACCTGGCCCAGAGTAAACATTCTAGAAATCATAGGTCACAAATTGGAAGTGTGTTTTCAAATAATTCAATGAATTGCCTCTACTGGGATCAATTCTCAACTGCCAACTGGGAAATTTCATGTAAAAAAAAAAGCAATCCAGACTTGTAGCTTCTCTTAGAAAGTCAGATCTGGCCCCTACTGGGCCAGCGTTTCTCCAAGGCAGCAATGGATAGAGCCGGGGGCAGTATATTACCGTGTGAATCACAAAAAATGTGACCACCAGGGTTTAAACAATTGAGGGGTTCATCTTTCACAGGCAGCATGCCATCCTGGAGTCAGAAGTCCAGGGCTGGCACCAAGGCTGAACGATGCCATCGGGAAGCTGGGCTCCTCTGTCTTGATGTCCTGCCACTTTTAGCACGTGGTGTTTGGGCCTCATAATCTCAAGAGAGCTGCTGCACATCCAGCTGCAGCATGAATGTCTCAAGCCAAAAATAAAAAAAAAGAGGATGGAGAAGGTAAAGGGTCAAAGGACAAAAATCTCTCCTAGCAAGGCTCTGTCCTTTTATATTGGAAAGGGAGACTTCCCAGGGAGTTCCACTTACCTTGCAAAGGTCCGAAGTGAGTCGTCTTAGCCACACCTTGCTGCAGGTATGCTGGGAAATGGAGCCCTCTGTGATTGTCTCAGTAGTTGAGAAAGAAGGGAGCTGGAAAGAACAGCTCTAGTTGCACGGCTCAGTTTAGCAACGAAACTTCCTAGGCAAGGTATCATTTACCTGCCTTCTATGACCCTGGCATCTATTTTGTTTGCAATTCCTACCTTAGATGATGCCTGTCTCTATGATTCTCAGCCATGTAAAAGCAACACTGGGAGTGTGTTCTTGAGTTTCTCACCGCTGCCCAAGGTCTTTCTAAGATCACGGCAGAACTGAACGCCCACCCCTCACCCTCCCCAGCTACATTGCCCCATGCTTTGTCTTTATAAAGCTTCTCATCTGGGGCAGAAGCCACACACAAGATGCTCAACAAACAGTGGAAAGTTTCTCTTACAAGGAGTTCTGACTGTACCTCCCCATTCTTGCTGCAGCCTTGGCTAATGCTGAGAAAATATTCTTTTCCCTCCATGCCATTCGTCCTCTTTTCTCATTGGATGCACTGTGATAGTTTCATACCATTTTTCAAGGCAGGCTATTGACGTACCAGGAGGTGAGCTCTATTTACTACAATAAAATTAGTGACTTATTGAAAGACAGAACTCCACAATCCCCTAAACTCTCTTTTTATCCCTAACCACTGTGTCGACAAAGCGCCCAGCATCCAGTATGGTTCAAAGGTCTGAATTGTATAGCAAAATAAATCATTAAAAAAATCCCAATAGTAATGTATGGTGGGAGCATTCTTAACTTGAATTGAGTAAGGAGGAGGAAGGCAGATGCAGCCAACCTTAACTATAGGATATTACTCAAGTTGATGTGGGGCAGAGAGGATTGGATATTTAATGTCAACGATACCATGGGAGGGGGGTGAAACATTCCAAGTTCCACTGGAAAATAAGGAAAAATTTAGGTCCCACACGCCCTAGCCTATTTTTTCTTTCTGTCTCCTCTCCCACCCTCTGTCTTCTTAACTTCCTCCTTATTTTCCCTCCCTTCCTGCCTGCTGAGGGTCTATTTCTGTGTCCACTGCAGAAGGCTCGCTCGTTCAAATGCACTTGATGTCTTACGTCACAGTGTTCAAACCTGAATCTCTGGAGTGTGTGGAGCTGTCCGGAGTCTGTGCAGAGACTGTTTCAGGTGGATCAGTTCAAGCAGGTGTCCACTCCAGGGGGTTCAGGAATCATGGAAAGAAAAGGTCTGACTGGTGGGTCATGGGGTGGGTTTAGTGGGTCTGGTTGATCAATGACAGCAACTCACTTCAGTCCAACCAGTTTATCTTGAGCTCCTACTGGAGTCAGACACAGTGCCAGGTCTGGGGATGCAAATACCATATACTCCTGCCTTCCAGAAGCCCACTGTCTAGAGTGGAAAAACTCTAAACCCCCTAATATAGTGCTCCTCACACTTCAGTATCCACACAGATCCCAAGGTTCTTATGAAAATATCAATTTGGATTCAGTAGCTCTGGAAGAGGCCTGAGATTCTGCCCATCCAACCAGGCCCCAGGTGCTGGCCATGCTGCTGGCCCGTGGCCGCGCTTTGAAGAGCTGGGTCCCAGGGTTGGGTGTCAGCTGTGAAGGTGCACAAAGGGTTGCTGGGTGAGGAAAGCCCCAGGGAGCAATTAGAGGCTGCTTCTTCTGCACTCGGAAGCCGGTGGCTTCTCCTTGGGATGTATAAACATGCTCTGCCCCGCCCACTGAGGTCACCTGCCACTGGGTTGCTACAAATCAAAGGAGCATCTTTCAGCAGGGGGCTGAGTGGCAGGGCAGTTTCAGGAAGCAAGTCTTTGAAAAAGGAAGCAGCAAACCATTGTTTAGGGTTAAAGGGGAGGAAGTGCACGCTTGTTCTTGGACAGGATTCATTTCTCTATCTTTTTTGGGGAAAGGGCATTTTTTGGTTCTCTGCAGATTCTGTAGCATTCCACGAAGACCCTTTTCTCCCACATCCCCTTCCCCACATAAAGGTTACTATACTTGTCAGAATTCTAATGGTACTCCGCACACAGCAGGTGCTCAATGAATGCTTTAACAATCTTGAGCAGAAAACATATGGAGATTGTATTCTGCTTTTTGCTTTTGAAAGCCTGAAAACAGATTCTAGGACCAATTTTTTACTTCTCAATTCCTGCTTAGAAAACTTTTCTTTCTCCTTTCCTATAAAAGATCGTGTCAGAGATGCACTATGTACAAAACCGTCAGGAGATCAATGAGTTTCCTGTCCATGACACTCCAAATGTATGCTATTATATTAGCTATCTATGGCTAAGGCTAATGCTGTGTAACAAACAGGAAGCCCTCATAAGCAATATATTTATTGTTCATGCATCTGTTGGTTAACTAGAAGGTTCTGCTCATCAGGGCTGGGCTCATTCATATATCTGGTGGTCATTCAGTTGTGTTGACTGGACACTTGGAGTAACTGGGCTCTGACCCTGTGTTCTGTCTTCCAACAGGCTCTCGCAGGCATGCTTTCATGGTGATTGTGGAGGGTGCAAGCATGCAAGCAGAGACATGCAAGTGCTTTCTTTTTTTCAAGCTTATGCCTGCCTTATGTTTGCTAAAATTCCATCTGCCAGAGAAGGTCACATGGCTGGGCCAGCGTCAGAGCAGGAGGGCACTGCAAAATTCCATGGCCAAAAAAATAGGGCTTTAAGGCAGCCCATGAACACAGCTTGTACATGTAACAGAGTAACTTCACAGTTCCTAGCTAAGCTGATACAAGCAACATCTTTGCAAACAGCAAACATCTAGCCTTCTCCCGTCTCCCAAAGACAGAACAGCTGCAGAAAGTCCAGGGAAAACAAAGCCATCTGAGAGGAGGGAGAGCAAGAAGTATTTACTGACAATGCTCAATTTGTAATCCACGTTTAATTCAAACTCAAAAAGACATATTTACAATATGCCAGGTTTTCATATGCCCACCCTTAAGTGGCATCTCTGCAGCAGTAGAAATATCAAGCTTTCTGCCTCTTTCAAAAGCAAGGGCCTGTGTTTGCAAGGTAAACAAAGGGTAATGAAACAGCAAATGGCAGAGTGTCAAGTTGTTGGAAGGTGTCTAGCGGGATGCCACGGGGACGCAGTTTCATTCTGGTCTCATTTAACATCTTCATTAATGATCTGGAAGAGGGAGTAAACAGCACATTAATTATAATCACAAGTGTTGCTAAATTGGGATTTGGTGCCTGCACCAAAGAAAGGGACTCCGAAAGGACCAGGCAGGAGGTGGATCCAGCTTGGAAAAGGTGAACAGCACCTAGGAAGAAAATCACAGCACACGGCAAGGGAGAGAACAAGGCATGTGGAAGCGGTGAGGCCAAAAGGCCAAGGAGCTGCCTGAAATTCCTCTGGAACAACCTAAGGTATTCACATATAAACCAAAGAAGGAAAAGTTCACGGCCAGGAGGTAGCGTCCGGAAAGGAGATGTAAGCAAGCAGGAGAGGGGAACGGGAGGACAGCCATGATTTGGGTTACACACCAGGGATCAGGAGTGCTTGACACTTTCCCCCATAGCCTCCTCCTCCCTCCAGGATATTAGCTTCTGAGAACAGGGGTTTGTGCTGATTCATCTTCTGCTGTATCCTCCACACCTGGATAATGCGTGGGACACAGAAGTCACTCAATAAATACTTGTGAAACGCGTACCTAAATGAATGGATGAAGGATGCTGTGTGACTTCTGAAGAAGAGGGGCTTTCTCTCCAAGGGGTAGGAGTCAGCCAGAGATTGATTAAAAACAAATAAACAACGCAACAAAGCAAAACTTGGGGAAGGGGAGGAAATGAACAAAGTGAAAATCAGGAAAACTCCTCAGAGAGCAGAGAGCCTGTTGGTGTTATTATTACAAATAAACAGAAGCATAAAAGAGTAATAGTAGTGGTTTTGGGTGTCTGTCACTAAGTGCCTGTACACATTACCTCATTAATCATCACAATAAAACTACCACATGTGTTCTATCATGGCCCTCGTTTGAGGTCTGAGGTTCAGAAAGATTAAGGAGCTTTTCCAATACCACATCCAAGGTCCTCCCAGTGGTGAGATTCATTTTATTTAATTATTTAAGTAGGCTTCACACCCAGCAGAGATCTGGACCAAGGAGTTGAACTCATGACCCTGAGATGAAAAATCAGACACTTAATTGACTGAGCCACCCAGGGTTTAAACCTGTGTAACCCTATTTCCGGTTCTTCACCACCATTTTCCATGGCCTGCCATATTGATTTAAAGCGAAGGGGGGCCGTGTAAGGGAGAGAGAGGTGAGGGGAAGAAGAAGGCGGCGGTTAGAAAACAGAAAGGAGAAGTAAACAAACACAGAATAGAACAAGTGACTTTTCTCTGCCTCCCACTCAGGGAACCACGCGCCAACCAGCATGAGCGGGAGATTCAACACAATGCGCCTCCTCTCCCTGGAGGCGGCTCATGGTCTCTGCCCTAAATATCACGCTAGTATTTAAAGCTAGATGCTTTTTTGGTACTAAATGCCCCTTAATTCTAACCTGCATACTCTAGCTGGTGCTCAACTGAAGAAACCATCTGTAGTCTTTCTTTATTTTCTTCCTTCTTCTGTTTCTTATGCGTCTTTTGTGTAAGAAATCTTGTATTTTGCCTACGTACTTTTATTATTTTTCTGTACATTATTCATTATTTCCTGTACATTATTGAAGGCCTCTGTCATTTGTATATATTGAGAGTTGAGGACATAAAACCACATATACTGTATTTTATAGGTGATTTAAGGACTTTCAAGGGTAATTTTTTACAGGAATTGTTTTCTGTCCTTCTCTTTGGCTTTAAAATAAAACCCTCATCATTCCCGGCTTCTCCTCCAACCACTCTATGCTGCTTAACATTTTTGTTCATGGTTCTATTTTTTTTTAATGTTTATTTATTTTTAAGAAAGAGAGACAGAGTGCGAGCAGGGGAGGGCAGAGAGAGAGGAGACACAGAATCTGAAGCAGGCTCCAGGCTCTGAGCTGTCAGCACAGAGCCCGACATGAGTCTTAAACTCACGAGCTCTGAGATCATGACCTGAGCTGAAGTCAGATGCTTAACTGACTGAGCCACCCAGGTGCCCCCACCCCCGTGGTTCTAATTTTAAAATAATCACCTTTGTTTTGCCTAATATTTAATATGTGAATACTTGAAGGTCATGAGTTGGACTTCTGTCTTCACCAGCAACTAGAGGCTGCATGGTCTGTGGTGGGACGTGTTGAAGCTAAGGCAGAAACAAACTGTGATTGATGAAAGAATCCTAGAAATATCAAGAAACGGGGTTCAGCCCCCAAGATACCCAGTAGTGCTCTGGTTCCTGAAGTTTGTCCTCCGCTTACAGAAGTTTCTTCCTGAAATTATTATTTTTTTTTTTTTTTTGCCTGCTCAAGTTGAGTTTCTGTCTCTTGCAACCAAATGAATCCTTAATGCAATGACCTTGGGGGTCTGTCCAATGTTGAACAGTCTATGCTTTGATTCTGGCCTTCCAATGCTAACACTGGTGGGGGGAAAGGGGTCAATTTAGCAGCGTTCAGGGGGACAGTGGGAAGCCACTGCTCCAGCTCATTCTCATCCTGTGCTCATCTAGAAATTACTGTGAATCAACTCTAAGTTCAATGCCTCAGTTGTGAAAATATGCCCCCAGGGGAAAGTTTCTAAGACTGATTCAAGATGGTATCAAAAAGCTGCTCCCCACAAATAAAGATGACAATAAAAAAGCATTTCCCAAAGTGTGTTCCTTTTAGAACAGGGAGATCATATCATCTACCCTCCAAACTGGTACACTTTGGGGAATGAAAGGAAATGCCTTTCGCAATTATGCAAGGACCCCGGGCAGCAAACAGGGCAATTACACCCTATCTACAATATGCCTCAGCGAAGAGACCTCCTAGGCCCAAAAGTTTGCTCACTCGAATTCCCTTCTTGAGGGTCACAGCATCCATTCTATCACAAAGCTCTGAGTCCTACAGTAAAGAAGCCCACTAAATTTTATCCAAACCCAGCATTTCCCAACCGATCAGATTATGAAATCTTTCTTTTCTTTTTTCCTTCCCTGCCCTCCACCTCCTTCATGAAATCTTTATTCTCAGTAACACTTAGTACACACACACCCGCCACCAGGACTCAGTGTTCTATAGACTATCCTTCAGAAACTGCTGACCTTGAGCATGGCTTATTCAGATACAGTGTAACCTGCTAAGTAAATGAATGACCCCAAATCTAAGGCCTCCAAAACAAAAATATCTTCCCACCAAGCTCCCATTTGCCTGAAATTTCTGCCATTATTTTCTCCTTTAAGGACCTTTTAAAGGATATGCACATTATAATGGGGTTAGGCATTATGTCATCGGGAAGGAATAACTCATTAGCTAGCTAAACATTAGCGATAATTAGTTTATCTGAATAGCCGCTTACCACCCATAGATTTAAGCAGGGAACGGGTCCCCCAGGACTTATCTTCGGGGGAGGAATGGGGAGAAGGGTCTGGAGCAGGGGACACTGGCCTGGCCGTGCAGTACTTTAGTGGAGGGTTATATTAATACGGTTCCCAAACTTTACTCCATCAAAGATCACTTTTCTAACTTACTCTCTCGCATCTCGTTTTAAAAGATGCTGTCTCCCAAATGAATGGAATGTATTCAATAGTAGCATTTGTTTAACTTTGTATTATGTTTTCTTCACCTGCTTTTCACCTTTCTTCTTTTGAGAATCCCTCTTCCCAGTGTCAACCTTGAAATTCTAAAAAGGGTATTTATGGGGCACCTGGGTGGCTCAATTGGTTAAGCATCTAACTTTGGCTCAGGACATGATGTCACAGTTTGTGAGTTCTAGCCCTGCATCAGGCTCTGTGCTGTCAGCTCAGAGCCGAGCCTGCTTCAGATTCTGTGTCTCCATCTCTCTCTGCACCTCCCCTGCTCTCTCTCTCTCTCTCTCTCAAAATAAATAAACATTTAAAAATAAATAAAAATAAAACATAAATAAATAATAACTCTTACCTTTCTGGACTTCCAGACTGGTCTGCGGGTGAACCCCCAGACCAAGCTGAGCCAATCAGAGAACTTCCCTGGGATTTCTCCTTCTTCTTCTTCTTCTTCTTCTTCTTCTTCTTCTTCTTCTTCTTCTTCTTCTTCTTCTTCTTCCCCCTCCTCCTCCTCCTCTTCTTCTTCTTGGTGTGATATTTTCATCCATTACAAAATTAACCTCACATTAAATCTAGTTACTACCTGCTACTCTACAAACATATTACAATATTATTGACTATGTCCCTACGTTGCACACGACACCCCCTGACTTACTTATTTGGTGACTGCAAGTTTGTACTTCTTAATCCCCTTCGCCTATTTTCCTCCTCCCCTACCCACTCCCCACTCTGGTAGCCAACATCTTGTTTCCTGTATCTGTGAGTCTGTTTACATTTTGTTTTGTTTGTTCATTTGGTTTTTCAGATTCCATGTAAAGGTGAAATCGTATGGTTTGTCCCTTTTTTTCATGGGATTTTTGACATTTGGATCAGAATGAGCAAGTCTCAGTCCCCCCGGGATCAGCAAGGCTGTCGGAGGTGGGTGTGAACTGCCGCAGTCTCCTTGCCCACCATGCAGAGAAAGCAGGCTGCTCAACTATTATTGACATTTGGGGCCAGATAACTTTATGTTTTGGGGGCTGTTCCGTCATTATCGTATGTTTAGCGGCAACCGTGAGCTCTACCCACTGGATGCCACCCCCCCACACACATATTTCCAAATGCCCCCTGGAGGGGAAATTCCCTCTCCGTCCCTGGCAGAGAACCACCGGTCTAGAGAATGAAGCCCACACTCGGGGAAGAACACAGGTGTAGAGCTAGAGAATGAGAGAATGTCCTGGTGACACTTGAGGCCCCCGTTCCGGCTGTCCCCGAGGCTCAGCATACCCTCGTTCTTCCCGTGGATTGATTTCATGAGCCAATAATTCCATTTTTTTCCCTTAAGCCGGCTCAAGTTGAATTTCCCTAGTTGCACACAAGAGTATTGTGCTCATCTATAATTTCCATTTGGATTTTTGACAAACGGGAAATAGCTCACTTCCCGGCTCTCCTCCTTCTGTCTCCCAACCCCCACCGAGCAGGCCCATGATTACATGTAAAGACCCCTATGAATCGGAGTTCCCGTCACCTGTACCAGATGGCGAGGTCTAAGGCACGAATGAGGACGGAGGTAGGAAAAGTGAGCCAGATCTCGTGTGCACACAACAAAAGCAGTCCCCCTCCCTTCTCCAGCAAGCAGCAGAGGTGGGCTTGCCTAAAGATTTTATTTTATTTTATTTTCCTGAAAAGGGGGTTAGGGGTTGTGGAGAAGGGGAAGTAGGTTTTCCTTCAATGGTGGAAATAAGCTAAGGAAAACCTGGAAAGCACAGAGAGCTAATACCTGGATGGCGGAGGAAGTCATTCTCAGGGACTGCTACAGACTGCAGGGGGCTCCCTGGGTGCCAAACCCAGCGCCCATGCCTGCCGGGGCTGTGGCTTGTCCTGCCTTCTCGAGCTGCAAGGTCCTGAGCCTCTTCAGTAAGACCCCGCCTCTGCTCTAGGACTGAGCTCACGGATCCACCCACCCCCAAGGGCATAGGACCGCTGAGAGCTGAAGTCTCTTAGGCTCAGTTTCAGCACGTCTTTGGAACTTAGAGCAGGATGCTTGGAGAGGGGCAAGGCACACCAGGACAGTCAGAGGTTGTTAAAATATGGGAATGCTTCCACACTGGTGGATAAATAGATGCTATTCTGAGCCAACTGGGCACACCTTGGCCAATGCAGTCCCTCCTGTGGAACCCGATCCCTTAGGAGTGAAGAGTTAGCGTGGCACAGGAGGTGGCCCCAGGACCCTGCTTCTGAGCAAGGCTGTTCGTACTTTGTTAGGTGCTGTGCCTTACTGGGTGTAACTTAACTTTGAATATCCGATCTGAAAGGGAAAACAGAATTCTGGAGAAAAGGGATGGGAAGGTGGCAAAGACTTTGCGTATTTTCACTTCTGCTTTGGAATGATCCTGCACTGGAACTTGTTCTTGGCGCTGAAAGCATTTTGCACTTGCACTTGGACCTAAAGGAGACTTGGCTCCTGTTGAAGGCACTCCCTGGTGTGGCGGGCATGGCGGGGAGCACAGGTGATGGGGAAGATGCTGCTGAGGACTCAGCTGATGGATGGATACCTTCATTTCCTCTGGAGGCCCCGCCGGGTTTCTGAGGTTTTCCCAGGAGTTGGGATCAATTGGCAGTGTGCACCTGCGCTCTCTTTTGGTGCTTCCTAATGGGCTCACGTTGGCAAGTCTACCTCAGAGGAATTCAGCTTGCTTACCACAGAGGAAGTATGCCCATCATCCTGGCCGTGCCTGGGCTTTGCTGCAATCCACAGAGCCACCGGGCCACCAGGGCCACCATGGGACTGATGCTCTCAGATGGAGCTAAACTTAGACTGGAGGGGGATTCATCGTAGTAATTTCCTTGGATCACTTTTACCCTTTCTGAGTTAGGCGTGGTGAAGCAGAGATGCTCCAGCTTCTCTCCTTAAGTCGATTTGTGCTCAGGCCAAGGAGAAACAAACCAACCGTTTTAAAAGTACTTTGCTTCAGAAGGCAAAGAGAGGGTTATGGATAAGGGTGAACAGAGTTCCTTCTGGTCAAAATATAAGAAAGAACCAAAAATCCACCCTTCAATAAATGATACTCTCTCTCTTCCCTGAATCTATTTGTCCACAGTAGCACCCATCCCTCTGCCATTCTGACCCCATTAAAGCAGGATCCTATGCTCATGCAACAGTCAACTATTAACTGATAAGGCTTAACAACTCCCAGTAGGTATTTGCATTTTAATAGAGAATTATTGAAGACCAAAAAGCTTTCAGGAGCTAAAAGAACAAAGCACAGAATTAGAGGCTTTGAGGTGGATATTTGGGGGAGCAGAAAAGTGCCCAATTTATTTTCAATTTTTCTCATGTTTATTTTGTCCTCTTCATAAGGGACACCTAGTGTCTAACCCTCCCGCCCCACATTGGCTGTCAGTGGCTAGTTTGGGGGCTGTCTGCTAAACAGAGGAAGTAAAGAGAGATGAGAAAAAGGAAAGAAGATAGACTATGAGGATAAATATACAGAAGACCAGCCGGTAAGAAGCTCATGGTACAAGAAAGGCCAACAGCCATTGAGAATAGAGATTTTAATGTTTAATTTTAAGTTGGGGTGTGTGCGCAGGTGTGTGCATGTGCTGTACTGAGTTAAAAGAACCCCCCATACACTCAAAATATCGCCAGAGGTTTCCTGTGCCTTGTGTCCAGATGGACTTTGAGGGGAGTGCATGCATTTGAGTAAGCAGTACTAGCTGTGGTAGGGGGTAAGGCTGAAACAGATTAGCCTTAATCGATACATGCTTATCCCTGACTCTGGTCACAATCCAATGAGGATTGGGAAGCCACTTTGTGGCGATGCATTTGGAACACATGGCCTCCCAGGTCAAAGACCGGTGCGATGTTAAGAGCATAATCAATCAGGTGATGCAGAAAAGAAAAGGCATGTTCCCCCTCCCCCACCAAAAGGATGTAGAATGGAGATGGAGAATCATATGAAAGCAAGAAACCGAAACCAGAAGTGGCCAGGAGAAATGTAAAGCCACAAAGAAAAGTATAAAAGATTTTGGGGAGGATGTTGATCCCAGACAAAAGTGAGATGGGAAAATTTGAGTGACTCGTCTTTAAATCTTAAAGGGCATCGTGACCGTGGGCTGGGAGGAATGGGAGCTTCTAGAGAGCTGATATCTAGTCACTGTGAGTTAGAGTGTTTACCTGTCCTCCAGCTGTGCTACGTACAATATGTCCCTGTTGCTAATATTTCGGTCATCTGTACGGTGGATGTAGAAAGATTGAATGCCTTTTCTAGGGAAAATGGGAGCCCAACTCCCATCATTTCCAGTCCTGGATACAGGACCAGAAAAGAATACAGGCTAAAAAACCAATGGGCATGACGTGACTGTGGCAGAAGTATCCCTGAGTGGTGACAGTGGGGTTGTCTTCAAAAATAGGACACAAGGCATGAATGATGGGGTCCTTTCAGACCAGGTCCCAGATAAAGAGACTCTTTCCACCAAAGGGGATTAAAACACTGCTCCCGTAGTTACATATGGTATTAGGGAAATTGTAACTGGACTAGAGAGAGAGTGGGAAGTGCACGATTAACACGCCCAAAGATGCAGCCACAATGAAACCTCAGAGCGAACACAAGGCAAGACTTCTGAGATGAGACATCTCTGCTCCACAGCAGAATCCACAGCCCATCAAGGTCAGCCTGACAGAGATAATGGCCAACAGGTCGAGAACTTCGTGTAGGGAGACGGATTACTGGCCCAAGAAACCAGACCAAATTTTCATTGAAAGATATGAGAGAATCCCGCCTTCCTAAAGATAATATGTTAAGGGGACTTTGAAAATTGTATACGCAAAGCCAAGGACTATCTGCAAATAACCATAGAGACAGGGGAGTGGGGGTCCAAAGATCCATTTTTCCACCTTTCCTCTCCTCTGCTATGTATCCTGCAAAGTGTGTGTGTTAAGACAATGAGAGATAGAGGCGCTCAGATGGCTCATTCAGTGGTGTCTGACTCTGGATCTGGGCTCAGGTCATGATCTCATGGTTCATGAGTTCGAGCCCCATGTCAGGTTCTGTGCTGACAGTGCAGAGATTTCTTAGGATTCTCTCTCTCCTTTTCTCTCTCTGCCTCCTTCCACTCTCTGTCTGTCTCTATCTCTCTCAAAAATAAACTAAAAAAAAAACTACCACTTAAATAAAGAGGGTGAGAGATGGGCTGACTGACTAGCTGCTTTTCCCAGGTTGCCCTGTTAGCTGGCTCACACTAGGTGCAGCTACTAGGAGGCAGCAGCGAGACCAGAACCCAAAGAAGGGAGAAACCAGAACTTCCCTCTTCCTCTGAACCGTCCCTCTCAACTCTTCCGTCACCCGACTAACCAATGCCAGCATTAAACTCCCTATTTAAAACAAAGTGTATTTATTTATTTTGAGAGAGCGAGCGAGCCAGGAAGGGTCAGGGAGAGAAAGAGAGCAAGAGAGAGAATCCCTAGCAGCTCTGCACTGTCAGCGAGGAGCCTGACACAGGGCTTGAACTCATGAACCATGAGATCATGACCTGAGCTAAAATCAAGAGTCAGATGCTTACCGGACTGAGCCAGCCAGGCGTCTCCCTGTTTTAAATACTCAGAAGGTTCCCACGGGCCTGGCTGGGGGCCTGACTGTCAGAGCCCTGAAACTGAGAAATACTACCATGTGGAGCAGTAGGGGAAAGAGAGGTGGACAGACCCACAACGAAGTGAGGTGCGGACGGAGGACCTCCACTCCTCTGGTTGAGGATCCCCATCCTAGCCTAGAGAGAGTACTAGAAGGTGATACTGGAAGTGATTATGCTTAAGTACATGTTTAGAAAAATGTCCAAGTATCTTCCATCCCAGAATAGGGATTCAGTTTTGTCCAATCCTTTCATAATCTTAATGAGTGTAAGCCCACTGAGGTCAGAGGTTTTTCTGTGTAACTTTTTATTTGAAGATAATTTCAAACACATAAAAGTGGCAAACATAAAAATAGTACAAAGAACAGCCTTTTCCCAGATTCACCTTTATAATTTACTTTTTCCCTCTTGTATAGAAAATATATATGATTATTTTAATTATATAACCATATTATTACTTCTAGTGACTTCAGTGTGTATTTTCCAAGATTGGGACATTTTCCTATAACCACAGTGCAGATATCAACTTCACTACGTTTAACTCTGGTAAAACACTTTCATCTACTTGCTATATTCCAGCTGACAATGGACCCAATGATGTCAATCAACCCCAAATGTCAATTGACCCAATACTGTACTTTATAGCATTTCCCCGCCCAGCCTTCCATTGTTATTTTATGCCATTGATGCTTTTGAAGACTAGAGTACCTCTCTCTCTCTCTCTCTCTCTCTCTCTGTCAACTGATGTTTCCTCATTTGGAGTTCATCTGATATGTTCTCAAGATTAGATTCAGGACCTGTATTCCCTGCCAGAATTCACCACACCTGATATGTATCCTTCTCAATAAAGGACATTGGGAGCTACACAGCATCCACCAGCCCCTCATCGATGATGTCAGTTTTAATCATCTGGTCAAGGTGAAGTCCAACTTCTGTACTATAATAATGACTGTTCTTTCCTTTGAAACTGATGGCCAATCTCTAGAGAGATACTTAACACCCATGCAAATCCCTATCGCTTATGAAAATTACTTCCTAGGCTTGGGATCATTGATGATCCTTGTTTGAGCCTACCTTCACTGTGGTGCTGATAAGGGTTAATCTTCAACTTTAGAACTCTGCGCGCACACTTATCAGGAGGATTTGGCCTTTTACTATATGCAAGAGCCCTCCCTTGTCCCTTGTTTATCTACCAGTCTATTTCTATTTCTTATGATTTATAATTCACTATTGTCCCTAATTATTTGGCACTTAAATGTCCCAGATTTTGCTGGTGGGAACCCTTTCGAGCAGGTTTTGTGTCCTTGTAAGATGCACTCAACCTTTTGGGGGTACTTTCTTACTCTCTGAACATTATCAGATGTTCAAGGTTCATCTTGTGGTTACCCAGGTCGGGGATTTGTCTGTTTTGTTCATTGCTGTATCTTAATACCTAGAGTCATGCCTGAACGTAACAGGTGCTCAATAAATATATTTTGACTCTATGAAAGAAATTCTTAATTAAAACCTCTTCAGGTATTGAGATAGATATCTATGTTGAGCAAAACCTAAATGTTAAAGTTAAGATTTCGGTGGTCAGAAGCCTATGAATCCTGTAACCTACTAGTTTTATTTCTAGGAATCAATCTTAAGAGGAATAATCTGAGATTAATATATAATCTGTAATTCACAAAGTTGTAAGTACAGCAATGTTTGCACAAAGAAAATTTAGATTTAATGTCCAGAAGTGGGGGAAATGAGTAAGTAAAGCTATGTGACATTCACATGATATAAAGCAGTCACTAGAAGTCATATTTCTAAAGGGTTGTTAGTAGTAGAAAATACTTTTGCTCTGATATTAAGGGAAAAATGAGAATACAGAATTGAATATATAATGCATTATGAAATATACTAAAATACATCTACCAGAAAAACCAAAAAGAAATATAGAAAATTTAGTAGAAATGGCCTCTGTGGGGAGTATGGATTTTTTCGTTGTTTTTTTTTTTTTTACTTCACTTTTCCACATCCAATTTTTCTACAGTCCACCTGAATTTCTTTTTTAACTAGTGAAGTTAGGGGCACCTGGGTGGCTCAGTTGGTTGAGCTTCCAGCGTCAGCTCAGGTCATGATCTCGCAGGTCGTGGGGGTTCATGGGTTCAAGCCCCACGTCGGGCTCTGTGCTGACAGCTCAGAGCCTGGAACCTGCTTCGGATTCTGTGTGTCCCTCTCTCTCTCTGACCCTTCCCTGCTCACGCTGACTCTCTCTCCCTCTCTCTCTCTCTCAAAAATAAATAAAACATTAGAAAAAAAATTTTTTTTAACTAGTGAAGTTAAATTTTTAAAAAGGAAAAAGGAAATCTAAATATGCTTCATGAGTAACTAGGTAAGGGCTATCCTTCATGTTTGCTAACATGTGTACCTCCCGTTACAGAGTCACCCCAATATTCTGGAAAGCACTTCCATACAAACAGAATAGACTGGCTTAGAGCTGCCTCAAGACCTTATTCAAGCAAGACCCTCTGCTTACACTGCACCTGCCTCCCTCCGTCTGTCAATACCTCATCTATCCTTCAAGGTGTCTTGGTTTGATTTCTTAGAAAAACAGAGACAAGGGCTAGCTAGGGTGTTGGTGACTTCTTTGAAAGAGGAAGATGGAAAGGTGTGTGTTAATGAGCAAGTTACTACTTTCTATGTGAACTTAGGTACTTGTAAATGGCTCAGTCTGTAAAATGGGAATAATAGTCCCAGGGTAGGTTGCAAAACTGGCTACAATTCTTCACCCCTCTGGTATCCACACTCTTTACAGTATAACTTTGCAGTGCCTCTCATCAAGTGGTGGAACCTATTCCCTGTTCCCTGAATTCAGCCTCGTAAATTTGCTTCGGCGAAGTCCAAATGCAACAAAATTGACCACCTGCCTGTTTCAGGTGCCTCCAGAGGTTTCTATGCTTCTTAGAATCCTGACACTGTCGTGAGAATGCTGGAGGAGGAGAGACTAAGTAAAACAGAGGCAAAACATTTCATCTGAGACCTTTCCAGACGGGCCAGTCCCTGGCTGCCTAGATGCACCCAGCCGAGGTGTCTCAGCCAACAGCCAGCTGGCCCAGAAGCAGAAGCTTCCAGATGATGCACAGAGTTGTGAGCAAAAGTAAATGTTGTTGCATGCCACGGAGGTTTTATGGTCGTTACACAGCATTATTATGGTAATAGATAACCGATACAGCACAGTTTTACTAAGGATTAAAGGAGCATATAAACATGTGCAGGATTTAGCATTGTGCCAGGACTATGATACCCTCTACTTAAATGTTTATTATTGTTATAATAATTTTACACTATCACAGTGTGCCATGTTTTCAGATTATATATACATATATATAAATATATGTCAGTTTCTCCTACTAAACTGGGGGCTCCTGGATGATAGAAAACCAGAACCAATTCAGCCTTGATGACATATTTCCCTACACTCAGGAGCCCATGATTCAGAAGGGAGACAGATGTATACATAAAGTCTGCTGTGGGAACCAGAGATAGCAAGTGTCCAAAAGTGCCAAACACAGACATTAGCACAAACAGGATGCCCAATAATGATAAAATAAATAATAAAAAGCAAGCCTCCCCCATGTCAGGGCATTTCTGTGGAATGTGAGATTGATAAGGACCGGGCTGACCATCACCCTCTACCTCTCAGAAGCTCAGCCAAGGGAATGATGGGCTTATTTGGTGGTTTTATAGCCAAAGCTGGTGCTCAAACTTTCAAGCTCTCTCTTCCTCCAGAGACCAGCATCACATGATGAAAAAACTAATTAGAGCAAGCACGGTGCTCAGAATAAGCGGCCTATTAAAGACGTTTGAGTCGAATGCAGAAGGAATTATATTATAAATATATCCTTAACAAGTATTTATTTTTTGTGTGTTTTCTTTTCTCCCTAACTTTCCTAGGGGAGTTTATTGTTTGAGAAAAGGCCAGGTAAAAATCAGAATATTTTTTATAATAGGCTTCCTGCTCCCCACAGAGATGCTCTCAGGGGCCAGCAGGCTGTGTGGAGCCAGCTCCTAGCAGGAAACATGCAGGCAGCACGTGCTGCGCCCAGACAGCAACTTAACAGAGAATCAGACAAATTCATCTTCATTTCATGTCTTCGACAGCCTCTCAACTTAGGTCAAGTCCAAGGTAAACCAAGTAATTTTATTAGAAGCAGGGAAAGGTGGTAGAGAGCACGGAGACGGGCTTGGATCGTGTTCCCGCTCCAGGACCCGCCAGTCGGGAGACCTTGCCCTGTTGTTTAATTTCTCTGAGTCTCAATTCCCTCATCTGAAAAACAGGGATCATAAGAAGTCACCTTGCTGGGGCAGTGTGAAGACCAAAGAGACGCCAAACAGCTGGCTCGTAATAGCAGGAGGATAGGGATGGGGTAGCCCAGTGGCTAAGCTACTGGGATCTTGAGCCAGGAAGCCAGATGTTCGTAGGTGGCTTGTTCACTTGCTAACTGTCCTTAGCCTCTCTGGGCCTCAGATTCTGTAAAATCTGTAAAGGAGGGAAAGTTATTTCTGGCTTTTAAGGTTGTAATGATTAAGTGAATTCATATACATAAAGTCCTTAGGACAGCATCTGCTACGCGGCGAGTGCTCAGTGAGTGTTAGCTGTTATTGTTCTTCAAATAGCGTTATTAATAAAAATCTCTGATGACCAGAGACCTCCTAATCATTTCACTTTGGTCCAGATATCAGCTGCAATGCATTAGCTCATATACACAAATGGCAAGAGTGGATTTAAGCACATCATAATTCAGTGAGTCACGATTCCAGTTTATAAGCAGAGAAGCACAATTCAATTTTATAGGCAGCTGGGCTGCTAATTAAGAAGAAGCCCTTAATTACAGCACCTGACATAGGAGACTCGCCTTATTCGTCCTCATTTCTCCTTCCTCCATCTATCGCCCATCTATTTCTCTGCTTATTATTTATTTTCCTGTCTCCATTGAGGGTACGTCAGTTGTCTGGAGACTCAAATACTGAAACTACTCCCTGATTTTGGAACTCACTCATCTTTGCTTGAAGTAAGAACATTACTCAACTCTCCAGGCACAGGTTAAGATATAGGGGAGTTATGGGGAGCCAAGGAAATGGCCCACAGATTTACCCAAGGGACACGAAAACCTATGTTCATATAAAAGCCTGTATGCAGATATGTATAGTGGCTTGATTCATAATCACCAAAACCTGGAAACAACCCACGTGTCCTTCAACTTGGTGAATGGATAAACACACTGTGGTGTGTGCACACAATGAAATACTGTTCAGCAGTAACAAAGAACAAACGACCAGTACAAGTGCATCATGGTGCATCTCAAATGCGCTAGCTGGATGGAAGAAGCCAGACTTAAAATTTAGGCTACATACTGTATGATTCCATTAATACAACTTTCTGGAAAAAGTAAAACTATGGGAACTAAAAACAGATCAGTGATTACCAGGGCTTGAGACAGGAGAAGGGGATCATCTACATAGGGCCTTAGGGAATTTGGAGGAGGAATGGAAATGTTCTATACCTATATACATGTGTTTGTCCCAAGTCCTAGAACCATACACTAAAATGGGTTAACTTTACCCCTTGTAAATTATGCTTCATTAATCTGACTTTAAAATGAAATTGTTCATAGGAGCCATGGAGCAGCAGAAAAAGGACCTTGGGATTTCCAAAAGTCTGACAAATAACCTCTATTTTTTCCTTTTATTTTTATTTTGTGCATTTCTCGACATCCTTGTTAGCTATTAAAATATGAATTAAATTTTTTTAACTTTTATTTAGTTTTGAGAGAAAGAAAGAGACAGAGCATGAGCGGGGGAGAGGGGGCAGAGAGAGAGGGAGACTCAGAATCTGAAGCAGGCTCCAGGCTCTGAGCTGTCAGCCCAGAGCCCAAAGTGGGACTTGAACCCATAAACTGTGAGATCATGACCTGAGCCTAAGTCAGATGTTTACCCAATCGAGCCACCCAGGCACCCCTAAAATATGCATTTTTAAAAGTAAGGGGTGATTAATCTCATCAAATATAGTAACGCTAGCATAAGAAAATGGTTCTTTTCCCAAGTAAAACTAATCTTTTAGGAAAAGTCAGATAGGAATTCCACTGGGCAAAAGCCATTGGAAACATCAGATGATGCATAGAATAGGATGCATGTGTTTCAGAGTCTGGGGTGGAGGAGAGAAGGGCTGTTAACATATTCTGCCCAAGTGACTTATATCAGATCTCAATGAACAATGACCTCAATCAACACATTAGGAAGTTGGTCCTACAAAATTAGGGCAAAGTCAAATGTAGACACATGCCATGTAGGTATTCCCAGAAGAATAATAGCTTTTTCCAAGTCAAAGAACACAAGCATGGATAACAATCCAAGAATTCATAATCAGAATGCCTACAAACTGCCTAGGGTCTAGCATTGCAGAAAGAGAACTAGTTTTCACAGTTCATCACGATATAAACGAGTGTGGATGGATTGTTATGAGCTTTTTCCACTGTTAAAATGATTTTCCTCAACTAGAAACACACATCACTGGTGAATCACCAGTGCCAGCGTTTCACACAACTCCAAAAAGTATCTGTGAATAAATGAATAACCCACGGCTGGGCGGGGCAGGGAATGGCAGGGGGCCATGAGCCAACAAGCACTGAGTTATTTGCTGAGTACTGATCTGCATGACCAGATCTCATGCCACCACCACCTACGAGGAAGATGGGGTTGTCACCATTTTACAGACAGGAGATGAGGGCTTAGAGAAGGGAGGCCAGTTGCTCTTAACCCTTTTATAACTCTTAACCCTTTTATAACCCTTCTATAATATTTTCAAGTACTCATGTTCTGCGACCCCACAGCAAGTGGAAATGGTGATTTCTGAGTTAAATTCAGACAGAGCTGGGGAAAGGCAAAGGGAGAGAGAATAACACCATGAAGAGGCGGGTAATAGTGTGCTGGTAAGTGTTTAGCAACCTATTCTGGAGCAGAGAGGGCTGGTTTGTGGCAGCTCCACCATGGCCAAGTTGAGGCTATCCATGTGAAGCTAATGAGCTTGCAAATTTCCTGACAGTTCAACAAGCAGCTATCCTGAGAGCTGCTGCTGGGGAAATTTGGGGTGAAAAACATAGGTTTCGGGGAAGCCTCAAGAGAACCCTGGGGGAACTAAAATTCAAGATAGGAATGTAATCAGAAGAGGAAAGAGATCGAAGATGGTGGAGGAAATAACAAAGGAAGACAGGATTCAGAATACAGATCTGAGACCCATTAATGAAGATGGAGGATCTGCTGGCAGTTTAATGAAGCCAAGGAGGCCCTGAGTCTGTTCGTACCCCCTGCCCCAGAGCCCCCAGAATTTAAACAATGAGTGGACTAGGATGACCAAGCAGAAGTCTATACCGTGGGTGTCTGGGTGGCGCAGTCAGTTAAGCAGCCAACTCTTGATTTTGGCTCAGGGCATGATCTCACGGTTTGTGAGATCAAGCCCC
>PISW01011676.1:0-38483 GCA_004023785.1 Mungos mungo
TTCCTGCAGGACGGTGATGGTGGTCTTATCTGGGACCCAACGGTAAACTCACAACAGTGAAGCCTCAGGGGTAAACTCTTCCCTGGGAACTTTGCAGGAATTGTGTATTGTCAGTATTGGCATCAGGTGGTGGCTGTGGGCGGCTCAGGTGTGCTGAGCCTGCGTTCTCTAGTGTAGTGCCCCTAAACGTGGGTCCCAGGAAGCAGGATCAGCTCTCAACAGGAACTGGTGAAAGATGCCAAATCATGGACTCCATTCCACACCTGTGGGATCACCATTTCTGCTATGGGACCTGGAAAACTAAATGATTTATATACCCATGAAAACGTGAAAGCACAATCTTCCTATCAGCCTGGGTTTACAATAAAAATCCCATGGCAAGTTGGAAGAAAAGCATCACCTGTGCCCTCTGCCAGAGTCTCTCTACTGGTCAGGATGAGAGCATCGGTGCCGCATTTACATTGAGCTCCAGGTGACTCTCCGGTGAGGCCCGGGGGAAGCACGAGGATTGCCAGATGTCTGTGGGAGGGCTGCATCCGGCTTTCAGGTGAAAAGCCGATGACCGGCGGTTCAGCATGGACTTGGAAGAAGCCGGTGAATGCAGCCCGGGTTCCCCGAGCTGTGGCAGGATGTGTGGCTGTGTGTGGGAGAGGAGGACATCTGAACCAGGAAGGAGAAACTCACATGTAAGTGGCTGTGCAGGAGCTCCATTTTTCTGCATCTTTCCTGTGACAAAGTCATTGAGAAGGTGACCTTGTGTGCATTTCAGGACTCTTTCTGCCTCTGAGGTGATGAGAGCAGGTGAAGAGGAGATGCTGAGACCTTTAAAAACCTACAGGTGTGATTTCCCCCACATACCACCTCAGAAAGCACTGGAGAGCAGAAGGGAGAGAACGAAATGGCTGCTTCTCAGTAAATTTAGTCTTGACTTAGCTCAGGGGCTGCGTCCTCACTCCTACTGAAATGCTGAGCACTTACTATTTACAAATCTTACCTCTCTGCCTCTGCTGGTTCTGCCTTGCAAATTTGGTTTGAACTGGTATGTGTCCTTTCATGACAGTCAAATTCAGCTCTTTAGGACATTCCTGACTTAAATCCCTGGGCCATGTCCCTATTCTCTACGACCAGGCTTTCCATACAGCAGGAGGAATTCCTGTCATGAATTTATGACCTGCAAATTATTGAAAATCATGCTTTGGTGACAGATCACTAGGGGGATGTGTTGGGAACCCCAGTAAAGCTCAAGATTATATACTTAAGTCCTGCCTGGGTGTGGCATGAGTCTATGTAAACTAGTTTAGGAACATGACCTAATAGAGACTCATGGTTCATATTCCTAAACTAGTCAGTTCAGCATTGGAGCCTTGATTTCAGCTTATGTCATGAGGTCACAGTTTTGAGTTCAAGCCCTGGGTTAGGCTTCTCACAGTCAACAGAGCTTGCTTGGCATACTCTCATCCTCTATTTCCCCCCTTCCCTGTACACACTCTTTCTCTCACTCAAATTAAATAAATAAACTGAAAACAAAAAGAACATGAAGAAAGAAATCAGATGGCCATTTGGCCATGAATAAGACAGCATTTTCAAAAAGAGCCTTGCAAGCTAGATTCTTTCAAAGAGTTACTATTTAAAACACATTGAAGGGGTTCATGGGTGGCTCACTCGGTTAAGCCTTTCAGAGGAGATTTGCCCAGGCCTGGGGGGGGCGGGGGGGAGTGTGTGTTAATGAGTGAACACTTTATTGCAGGGACTTGAGCAAGGTTATATCTTCTTTCAGTGTTTAAATGTATAAACTGCAGTGAATGATCGGTCTCAGTGTTGTATTAAGACTGAAACTATCAGTGGGGAGCCTGGGTGGCTCAGTCAGTAACGTGTCAGATTTCAGCTCAGGTCCTGATCCCCCAGTTCATGGGTTTGAGCACCATGACAGGCTCTGTGCTGACAGCTCAGAGCCTGGAACGTACTTCTGATTTCGTCTCTCACTCTCTCTCTACCTTTCTCACTTGCTCTCTGTCCCTCTCAAAAATAAATAAAAAACATTAATAAAAAAAGATTGAAACTGTGAAAAAAAAAAGAAAATGCTGCTTTCAATATTGGGGTACATGTGCCTCTATGCATCAGCACTTCGGTATCCCTTGGGTAAATCCCTAGCAGTGCTATTGCTGGGTCATAGGGCAGGGTTTTTTTGTTAAGTTTTTGAGGAACATCCATACTGGTTTCCAGAGTGACTACACCAGTTTACATTCCGACCACAGTGTAGGAGGGTGCCCATTTCTCCACATCCACACCAGCATCTACAGTCTCCTGATTTGTTCATTTTAGCCACTCTGCCCGGCTTGAAGTGGTATATCAGTGTAAATGAGTGATGCTGAGCACCATTTCATGTTTTGTTGGCCATTTGGATGTCCTCTTTGGAGAAGTGTCCGTTCATGTCTTCTGCCCGTTGCTTCACTGGATTATTTGTTTTTTGGGTGTGGTATTTGGTGAGTTCCTTATTGATTTTGGATACCAGCACTTTATTTGATATGTATTTGCAACGGTCTTTTCCCAAGCCATCAGTTACCTATTAGTTTTCATGATTGTTTCCTTTCCATTGGAGAAGCTTTTTATCTTGAGGAGATCACAATAGTTCATTTTGCTCTTGATTCCCTTGCCTTTGAGTAGGTAATTGCTATGGTTGAGGTCAAGGAGGTTGTTTCCTGTTTTCTCTTCTCGGGTTTTGATGGTTTCCTGTCTCACACTGAGGTCCTTCATCCATTTTGAGTTTCTTTTTGTGTATGGTGTAAGAAAGTGGTCTAGTTTCACTCTTCTGCATGTTGCTGTCCAGTTCTCCCAGCACCATCTGTTAAAGAGGCAGTCTCTTTTTCCACTGGATCCCCTTTCTGGCTTTGTCAGAGATTAATTGGCCATACATTTGTGGGTCTGATTCTGGGTTCTCTATTCCATTGGTCTCTGTGTCAGTTTTTGTGCCAATACCATACTGTCTTGATGATGACAGCTTTGTAGTAGAGGCTAATGTCTGAGATTGTGATGCCTCCTGTTTTGGTTTCCTTCTTCAATAGTACTTTGGCTGGTGGAGGGTCTTTGTTTTGTTTTGTTTTGTTTGTGGTTCCATACGAATTTTAGGAGAGTTCATTCTAGCATTGTGAAAAATGCTAGTACAGTTTTGATGGGGATTGCATTGAATGTGTAGATTGCTTTGGGTAATAATGACATGTTAACAATATTTATTCTTTTGATCCATGAACATGGAATGTTTTTCTATTTCTTGGTGTCTTCTTGAATTTCCTTCATAAGTTTTCTATAGTTTTCATTGTATAGGTCTTTTACATCTTTGCTTAGGTTTATTCCAAGGTATTTTATGGTTTTTCATGTAATTGTGAATGGGATCAGTTTCTTGATTTCTCTTTCTGTTGCTTCATTATTGGTGTATAAACATGCAACCCATTTCAGTACATTGATTTTGTACCCTGCAACTTCCTTAAATTCATGGATCAGTGTTAGTAGGCCTCAGGTAGAGTTGATCTGGTTTTGCATGTGAAGTATCATGTCATCTGCAAAAAAAAGTAAAGCTTAATTCATCTTTCTCATTTCTGATGGTTTTTACTTCCTTTTGTTGTCTAATTACTGATGCTAGGACTTCCAGCACTATGTGAAACAACAATGGTGAGAGTGGACATCCTTGTCGTTTTCCTGATCTCAGAAGAAAGCTCTCAGTTTTTCTCCATTGAGGATGATGTTAGCTGTGGGCTTTTCATAAGTGGCTTTTATGATGTTTAAGAAAGTTTCTTCTATCCAGACTTTTCCAAGGGGTTTTATTAAGAAACAATGCTGTATTTTGTCAAATGTTTTTTCTGTATCTATCGACAGGATCATATGGTTTTTATCTTTTTTTTGTTAACTTGATATTTCACATTGAGGTATTAGTGAATATTGATCCAGCCCTGTAATCCAGGAATGAACTACACTTGATCATGTTGGATAATTCTTTTATCTGCTGTTGAATTCCATTTGCTAGTGTCTCATTGAGGATTTTTGCATTGGTATTTATTAAAGACATTGGCCTGCAGTTCTCTTTTTTTGCTGGGTCTCTGTCTGGCTTGGGAACCAAAGTGAGGTTGGCTTTGTAGAATGAGTCCGGAAGTTTTCCTACACTTTCTATTTTTTTGGAATAGCTTGAGAAGAATGGGTATTAGCTCTGCTTTAAAAGTCTGTTATAATTCCCGATGGAAGCCATTTGGTCGTGGTCTCTTATTCGTTGGAAGATTTTTGATAACTCATTAGATTTCTTCACTGGTTATGGGTCTCTTCAGATTTGCTATGACTTCTCGTTTGAATTTTGGTAATCCATGTGTGTTTCAGAATATGTTCTTTTCTTCCAGTTTGTTGGCATACAATTTTTCATAGTATTCCCTGATGAGTACTTGTATTTCTGAGGCATTGGTTGTAATAGATCCATTTTCACTCTTGATTTTGTCTATTTGGGTGTTCTCTCTTATCTTTCTGAGGAGCCTGGCTAGAGGTTGATCAATTTTGTTTATTTTATCAAAAAGAAAAAACAATTCTTGGTTTCATTAATCTGTACAATTTTTTTAGATGCTACATTGTGTATTTCTTCCCTGATCCTTATTATTTCTCTTCTTCTTTGGGTTTGGGGTGCTCTTGCTGGTTCCTTTCTAGTTCTTTAAGTCCTCTGTTAGATTTTGAATTTGCACTTTATCTAGTTTTTTGAAATAGGCCTGGATTGCAATGTCCTTTCCTCTTAGGACTGCCATTTCTGTGTCCCAGAGAGTTTGGATTGTTGTATTTGCGTTTTCATTTGTTTCCATATATTTTTAAATTTCTTCTGTAATTGCCTGATTGGCCCAATCATTCTTCAGTAGCGTGGTTTTGAACCTCCACATTTTCGGAGGTTTTCCAGACTTTTCCCTGTAATTGATTTCAAGTTCCAGAGCCTTGTGATCTGAAAGTCTGCATCATATGATCTCAATTCGTGTATATTTATGGAGGGCTGCTTTGTGACCCAGTTATTGATCTATTCTGGAGAATGGTCCATGGGCACTCGAAAAGAAAGTGTATTCTGCGGCCTCAGGATGTAGGGTTCTAAATATATCTGTCAAATCCACCTGTTCCAATGTGTCGTTCAGGTCCATGGTGTCTTTAGTGATTTTCTATCTGGAGAATCTATCTATTGCTGTAAGAGGAGTATTAAAGGCCTCTGCAATTAGCACATTCTCATCAGATTTTTCTGTTTGTGATTCATTGTTTTATGTATTTGGGTGCTCCCGAATTTGGCACATAGATGTTTATGATAGTTAGCTCTTTCTGATGGATAGACACTGTCATTATTATATAATGGCCTTCTTCATCTCTTGTTACTGCCTTTATTTTAAAGCCCAGTTTGTCTTATATAAGTATGGCTAGTCCAGCTTTCTTTTGACTTCCAGTCACATGATAGGTATTTCTTTATACCCTTAAATTCAATCAGAAGGTGTCTTCTTGTCTATAATGAGTCGCTTTGAGACAGCAAATTGATGGATTTTGGGGGTTTTTGTCCATTCTGCTACCCTAAGTCTTTTGATTGGAGCATTTAGTCCATTGATATTTAGTGTTATTATTGAAAAATATGGGTTTAGATTCATTGTGTTCTCTGTAGTGTTCATGCTTGGAGTGGTGTCTCTGGTACCTTGTATTCCTTGCAACATTTACTTCAGAGAGTTTCTCTTAGGATTTCTTGTAGGGCTGGTTTGGTGGTGATAAATTCTCTCAATTTTTCTTTATTTGATAAAACCTTTTTCTCGTCTTCTATTTTGAATGACAGACTTACTGGGTAAAGGATTTTTGGCTGCATATTTTTTCCCATTCATCACATTGAAGATTTTCTGCCATTCCTTTCTGGCGTGTAAATTTTCAGTAGGTAGATCTGTAACCACTCTGATAGGTTTCCCTTTGTTTGTTAGGACCCTTTTATCCCTAGATGCTTTCACAATTCTCTCTTTATCCTTATACTTTACTAGTTTCACTATATGTCATGCCAAAGGTCAATTCAGGTTATTTCTGAGGAGAGTTCTCTGTGCTTCTTGGATGTCAATGTCTGTTTCTTTTCCCAGATTGGGGAAAGTTCTCGGCTATAATTTGATCAAGTAACCCTTCAGGATCTTTTTCTCTTTCTTCCTCATCAGGAATTCCTTTGATAGGGATATTGTTGCATTTGATTGTACCACTCAGGTCTCGAATTCTCCTTTTGTGCTCCTGGATCAATTTATCTCTCTTTTTCTCAGCTTTCTCTTTTCTTATAACTGTGTCTTCTAATTCACATATTCTCTTCTCCCCCTCTTCAATCCATGCCTTTGCTGCCTCCATTTTATTATGCACCTCATTTATAGCATTTTTTAACTCATCACCGATATTTGGAAGGTCCCTGTTCTTTGTATCAGTAGCTTATCAGACGACTTCCATGCTTTAATTAAGCCCAGTGATTAATTTTATGACAATTGTTCTAAATTCTTGCTCCTCTATGTTGCTTTTATCTGTTTTGAGCTGGTCTGTGGCTGTGACGTCTTCCTGGAATTTCTTTAGAGGGAATTTCTTTTGTTTTTTCATTTTGGCTAGTTTTCTGTCTTTTTAGGTTTGTTTGTAATTTTTTTTTGTAATTTATTTTTGAGATATAGAGACAGCACGAGCAGGGGAGGGTCAGAGAGAGGAGGAGACACAGCATCCAGAGCAGGCTTCAGGCTCCGAGCTAGCTGTCAGTACAGAGCCCGATGCTGTGCTCCAACCCAAAAACAGAGAGATCATGACCTGAGACGAGGCCAGAAGCCTGATGCTTAACCTACTGAGTCACCCAGGTGCCCCTAACTCAGCCTTTTGGGGAGAGGTTCCTACCTGTAGTACTTGGGCCCGTATTACCTATGACAGTGTAGTTCTGGTATGCCTCTAAAAACTGTTCTAAGAAGGCAGCAGGGGATTCCTCAGGTCCCTGTACAACCTTGCTTACCTTAGTTAAGTTGGTAGGCTTGCGAGCAGCACCCCTGAGGCTGGCCAGGAGATGCTGGTAATAGTTGGCAAGTGATCTACTACCTACTGGTGAATTGTAATCCCAAACTGGATGCGTTGTAGGTTTTGCTTCTTCCAGGCGGACATATTGGGCTCCCTAGAAGGCTGTCCCATCTGTGCCTAGGACAGTGCGGCAGACGTGGTTGTAGATACTTTCTCGTTCTTCAGAAGTGAAGAGTCCCCGTAAAAGCTGCTGATAATTGTCCCACGTGGGTAAGGGAGTGAAACACAGACTCTAACAGTGAAGTGAGACCTTGTGGCTTTTCAGAGAAAGAGGGATTTTGATGTTTCCAGTTGTACAAATTATTTGTGGTAAAAGGAACATAACCATATCTATCTCCATCATTGGCTTCCCGCAAGGGCAGAAGGAAAGCTGGTGCAGGCGGGGCCAACTGGGGTCCAAGGAGAGCCTGGTACGAGTGTGGGGAGGTATGATAAGAAGGTTTCCAGATGGAGTTTTTGGAGCAAGAAGGGAAGGCGAGAAGATGAAGAAATTGGGCCTGGGGGAGAGGATGGGGTTGAGGAACCAAGACTTCGGGGTGAAGGAGGAGGTTGACTAGAGTGATCAAGGAGAATCTCCTCTGCAGAGGGAAGAACCAGTGTTCCCTGTTTTACCTATATCTTCAGAGAGACTAAGGGTTTCTTTGTTGTTAGTAAAAACCTGCAATTGTGTTTTAAAGAACAATGACACAGCCATGCAGGCATCTGTTCACATGCCTGCATCCAAATATCAGTGTAAGGAAATTGATCTGGATGCCCTGGATTTTTAACTACCAATTGGCATAGAGCCCGGGAGGCTGAGGGGTCAAAAGTGCCCTGGGGTGGCCATCCAGTTCCAAAAGTTGGCCATTCCAATTCGCAGAGGGTCCACAACCTGCCCCTAGAAAATTAAATTCCATACTCATCCGCCCTTTCAGGCAAATAGATGGCCTGGAAGTTAGTGAGAAATCACTCCAGAGGCACATATATCTTTGACCCTGAGTTGCCCATTTGGCCAGAAGTAATGAACAAAGCACAAGGACACAGTGATAAGACACTCAAAACGAGAACAAACGTATATGACAGACATAAGAGGCACCAATAACAGAACATGTTTACACAAATGTTGGGGTGATCAGGCCCAACTTAGATGGTCCGAAGAGCTAAATGGTCCAGAGACCCAGACGGCCCAAAGACCTAAACTCACAGTCTAACTTCTTGGCTGATACTGTTGGCAAGGTTCCTGGCTTGTCAGCCAACTCTGACCCAACCTACAGACTGGTCGCGACCAGAACAAGTCTTACCTCCTGAGGTGATGGAAAATGAGCTCAAAGCAATCTCCAAAATTGTGGCCTGGTGCCAGGGCCTGACTGAATGAGATTTCTCCTCTCAGGATCTCATTGGGGCCTCCAAAATGTTAGACCTTTCCCTCCTCAAGCGAGTCACTGAGAGTGAAACCCACAGATACAAACGAAGATATGAATGAATTTTATTTTAGTTTGGCCGAACGGCTCCTCCCACGTATTGGCAAGTCCTCAGAAGAGAGTGCCACTGATGTGAAGTTCAGGGTTTATGTAGGTTATGGCAAGGCAGGAAAGGTCATTATTGAGGTGATCAATCATAGGTCTGAAGGGTAAGCAAAAGGGTACACAGAAAAGAACTTTGCAGTTAAAGGCTGGGATCTAGCAACAGCACCTTAGAATCTAATAACAATACCTTAGAATCTAGCAACAGTATCTTTGGGGAAAAAAGAATTTAGCCATTAGGCTACAATTAATTGTTACATCTTAGGGCTTTCCAGAGCCTGGCTAGATCCTGTATTTCCCTATATAGTCCCCAGCCCATTCCTCTGGTTGGGATCGCAGTTCTCGAAGGCCTTTATGTGCTCCAGCCTACTTTGTTTGACAAAGCAAGAAAGCTATTGTTCTTCATTACTCAGCACTACTTTTCTTTTCTTTTCTTTTTTTTTTTGGGGGGGCGAGGGTCATTTTTTAAATAGTTTCTTGTCAAATTGGTTTCCATACAACACCGAGTGCTCTTCTCCACAAGTGCCCTCCTCCAGCACCACAACTTCTTTTCCCCCCCTCCCCCTTCCCCTTCAACCTTCAGTTCGTTTTCAGTATTCAATATCCTCTCAAGTTTTGAGTTGCTCTCTCTCCCCAACTCTCTTTCCCTTTTCCCCTCCCCATGGTCCTCCATTAGGTTTCTCCTGTTCTCCTGTTAGACCTATGAGTGCAAACATATGGTATCTGTCCTTCTCTGACTGACTTATTTAACTCAGCATGACACCCTCGAGGTCCATCAACTTTCCTACAAATGGCCATATTTCACTCTTTCTCATTGCCATGTATATACCACATCTTCTTCATCCACTCAGGAGGTGATGGTCATTTCGGCTCCTTCTGTGTTTTGGCTATTGTTGACAGTGCTACTATGAACATTGGGGTACATGTGCTCCTAGGCATCAGCACTTTTGGATCCCTTGGATAAATCCCGAGCAGTGATATTGCTGGGTCATAAGGGAGTTCTATGGATAGTTTTTTGAGGAACCTCCACACTGTTGTCCAGCGTGGCTACACCAGTTTACATTCCCACCAACAGTGTAGGATGGTGCCCGTCTCTCCAGACCCTCGCCAGCATCTATAGTCTCTTGATTTGTTCATTTTAGCCACTCTGACTGGTGTGAAGTGGTATCTCAGTGTAATTTTGATTTGTGTTTCCCTGATGATGAGTGATGTTGAGCATCGTTTCAGCACTACTTTTCTAATCACATTTTGGGCCTAAGTCTTGAAGTTCAGTTTTCCACAACAAAATGTGTAGGACAGGAAAATATTATTCTTTCTCCCTTCTCAATTCTTGACTGGGTTAATAGTCAAACTGACTAAAGACAGATTTATAAGAGAAACAAATTATACCAGAGAAGTTCCCTCATCTGGGGAAGGAAACAGAGACTGAAATCCAAGAGGAATAGAGAACTCCCCTCAGACGTCCCTTGAATCCACATTCTGCACAACGAATCATAGTGAAACTGGCAAAATAGAAGGATAAAGAGAAAATTCTGAAAGAGCTAGGGATGAAAGAGAAACATATCTGTGTTGTTACAGACTTATCGACTCAACCTTGGCAAGGCAGAAAGGAATGGCAGGAAATCTTCAACGTGATGAACAGAAAAAACTATGTAGCCAAGAATCCTTTATGCAGCAAGCCTGTCATTCCGAATAGAAGGAGAGATAAAGGTTTTCCAAATAAACAAAAATTGAAAGAATTCATCACCACTAAATCAGCCCTACAGGAAATCCCAATAGGGACTCAAGAGGGAAATGTTGCAAGGAACACAAGGTACCAGAGACACTACTACAAGCATGAACCCTACAGAAAACCCATAGTTTTCAATAATAACACTAAATGTCAAGGAACTAAATATGCTCACACACTGGGTCATAAAGCAGACCTCCATAAATATAAATGAATTGAGATCATACCATGCACACTTTCAGATCACAATGCTATGAAACTTGAAATCAACCACAGGAAAAATCTGGAAAGCCTCCAAATCATGCAGTTTAAAGACCATTCTACTAAGGAACAACTGGGTCAATCAGAAAATTAGAGAAAAAATTTAAAAATATATATGGAAACAAATGGAAATGAAAATACAACAATCCAAACTCTCTGGGAGGCAGCAAAGGCAGACCTAAGAGGAAAGTATACTGCAATCCAGGCCTATTTCCAGAACTTAGAAAAAGTGCAAATTCAAAATCTAACAGAGCACCTAAAGAAAATAGAAGGGGAGCAGCTAGAGTCCCCAAACCCAAGAGAAGAGAAATAAGAAAGATCAAGGCAAAAATAAACAATATAAAATCCAAAAAAATGTTTAAGATCAATAAAACTAAGAGTTTTGCTTTTTTGAAAAATAAACAAAATTGATAAGTGTCCCATCAGGCTTCTCAGAAAGACAAGAGAGAGCACTCAAGTAGACAATATCAAGAATGAACATGGATCTATTTCAACCAATCCCTCAGAAATACAAACAATGATGGAATACTATGAAAAACTATATACCAGCAAACTGGACAATCTAGAAGAAATGGACAAATTCCTAAACACACATGCACTACCGAAATTCAAACGAGAAGAGATAGAAAATCTGAACAGACCCATGACCAGTGGAGAAATCAAATCGGTTATCAGAAATCTCCCAAGGAATAAGAGCCTAGGGCCAGATGGCTTCCACAGGGAATTCTATCAGACATTTAAAGCGGAGTTAATACTGATTCTTCTCAAGCTATTCCAAAAAAATAGAAATAGAAGGAAAACTTCTGGACTCATTCGACAGAGCCAGCTCTACGTTGATTCCCAAACTAGGCAGAGACCCAACAAAAAAAGAGAACTACAGGCCAATATCCTTAATAAATACACATGCAAAAAACATCAACAGGATACTAGCAAATCGAATTAACAGCATATAAAAAGAATTATACCATGATCCAGTGAAATTCATTCCTGTGGTTCAATATTCACAAATCCATCTAAGTGATACCTCACATTAACACAAGAAAAGTCAAAACCATATGATCCTGTTGAGAGGTGCAGAAAAAGCATTTGACAAAATACAGCATCCTTTCTTAATAAAAGCCCTCGATAAAGTCGGGATAGAAGGAACTTACTTAAACATCATAAAAACCATATTGAAAAGCCCACACCTATACCCTCTTCAATGGGGAAAAACTGAGAGCTTTCCCCTTGAGATCAGGAACATGACAAGGATGTCCACTCTCACCCCTGTTGTTTCACACAGTACTGGAAGTCCTAGCATCAGCAATCAGACAACAAAAGGAAGTAAAAGGCATCAGAATTGAGAAAGATGAAGTCAAACTTGCACTTTTCCCAGATGACATGATACTTTACATGGAAAATCCAACAGACTCCAACGGAAGCCTACTAGAACTGATCCATGAATTCAGCAATGTTGCTGGGTACAAAATCAGTGCACAGAAATGGGTTGCGTTTTTATACTCCAATAATGAAGCAAGCGAAAGAGAAATCAAGAAACAGGTCCTATTCACAATTGCATGAAAAACCATAAAATACCTAAGAATACCCGTATGATGAAAAGTATGGAAAACTTATGAAGGAAATTGAAGAAGACACAAAGAAATGGAAAACCATTCCATGCTCCTGGATCTGAAGAATAAACGTTGTTAAACTGTCCTTATTACTCAAAGCAATCTACATATTCAATGCAATCTCAATCAAAATTGCACCAACATTCTTCTTAAAGCTAGAAAAAACTATCCTAAACTTCATATGAAACTGCAAAAACCCTGAATAGCCAATGTAATATTGAAGAAGAAAATCAAACCGGGAGGCATCACGATCCCAGACTTTAGCCTCTACTACAAAGCTGTCATCCTAAAGACAGTATGATACTGGCACAAAAACAGAGAAATAAACCAATAGAGAGCCCAAAACTGGATCCACAAACGTATGGAAATTAATTTGACAAAGCAGGAAAGACTATCCAATCGGGAAAAAAAAAAGGCAGTCTCTTTAACAGGTGGTGCTGGGAGAACTGGACAGCAACATGCAGAAGAATGAAACTAGAACACTCCGTTATGCCATACACAAAAATAAACTCAAACTGAATGAAGGACCTGAATATGAGACAAGAAACAATCAAAACCATAGAGGAGAAAGCAGGAAATAACCTTCTGGACCTCAACTGCAGCAATTTCATATTTGACACATTCTCAAACATAGGGCAGTCAAGAGCAAAACTGAACTATTGGGACCTCATCAAGATAAAAAGCTTATGCACTACAATCATGAAAAAGAACAGGTAAATGATGGAATGGGAAAAATAGTTGCAAATGACATCGGATAAAGGACTGGCATCCAACATCTACAAGGAACTCTCCAAACTCCACACTCGAGAAACAAATAATCCAGTGAAGAAATGGGCAAAAGGCATGATGAGACACTTCTTCAAAGAGGCATCCAGATGGCCAACAGACACATGAAACGATGCTCGGCATCACTCATCGTCAGGGAAATACAAATCAAAACCACACTGATGCACCACTTCATGATGATCAGAGTTGCTAAACTGAACAAATCAGAACACTATAGATGCAGTTGAGCATGTTGAGAAATGGGCAACCTCCTACACTGCTGGTGGGAATGTAAACTGGTGCAACCGCTCTGGAAAACAGTGTGGAGGTTCCTCAAAAAATCCACAATAGAACTGCCCTATGACCCAGCAATAGCACTGCTTGGGATTTACCCAAGGGATACAGGAGTGCTGATGCACAGGGACACATGTAGCCCAATGTTCATAGCAGCACATTCAACAATAGCCAAATCATGGAAAGAGTCTAAAGTCCATCCACAGATGAATGGATCAAGAAGATGTGGTTTATAGATACAATGGAATACTATATTGAAATGAGAAAGAATGATATCTGGCCATTCATGGAAACGTGAATGGAATTCGACGATGTCATGCTAAGTGAAAAAATTCAGGCAGAGAAGGACAGACACCATGTTTTCACTCACTGGTCTAACAGGATAGAACTGAACAGAGGTTCATGGGGAGGGAAAAGAGGGAAAAGGAGTTAAAGAGAGGAGGGGTGGCAAATCATGAGAGATTCTTGAATACGGAAAAGAAACTGAGGTCTGAAGGGGGAGGAGGATAGGGGAGGAGGGGGATGGACGTGGAGGAGGGGACTAGAGGAGAAGAGCACTGGGTGTTATGTGGAAACCAACTTGACAATGAACTATAATAAATAAAAAAATAAAATTAACCAAATATAGAAATGCCCATGATTGGTGCATCAAAGTTCCCTCAGAGCCTCTACTCGGGCCTTCCTTCCTGGCTCCCAGTCTCCTCTCTATATTTGTTCCTTCACATCCAACGTTATATCCAAGAATATGGATATTACAAAAGAAGAGAAAAAAAAAACATCTCTACTCTTAAGAAGGCACATCCAATCCTCCTGGGAAAATGAACATAGTGTACCCAATTGGCAATGTTTTTGAAAGATTAACTCAGACAATGTATGTGAGATTCCCAGCCCAGTGACCTGGACACAGGGCATCCTCATGAAGGAACATGGAGAAGATAATAAATATCCCTTTCATGGATGAGTACACATATGTCCTCCAAAGAGCCATGCTCAGACACCACTGCCTTATCCTTTCCTTTCCCAACTTGCAGGGGATGAGCAGAGAATGCCATCTTTTTGAAAGCAGTTACTAGTCTTCACTGGGAACAGTAGTGTTTGTGTTCAGATAGGATGATTGGGTAGAAGAAACTCAGGGGTGCTCTTCTGCTTCCTCTAGCTTGGTGCTACTGGAGATGACGTCTGGGGAGAGCAACCTCAATGGTGGTTAAAAGTACAAAATAATGACCTTCATGTAGACCTCAGGAGTCATGATATCTGAGTATGGGCCCCAGAATCTGTTTTTAATGGGAATCTCGTTTGTGTATACATGAAATTTTGACAAGCAAGGTTGAAAATGTTATTCTTAGCTTTGAGTTCATATTGGGATCCCCATGTAGTTTCTGGAACTACCATCTCTAGTGTCTCAACCCCAAAATTATGGCACTTAGACCTTGATGAGGCCCAGCATCAATTAGGTCTTAATGAAATGGCCCAATTATTCCACTGTGAGGCCAATGTAAATCTTGAGGCTTCCAGTCCTTTTCAGAGCACAGACTTCTGAGTCTGGCCCATGGGGAAGCTTATATGGGGAGCCCTAATTGGGACAGGGGTCATTATCCACTGAGAATCTCTTTCTGTGTACAGATTTTCACACGTCCCCAAAAGCATGTCAAATCACATAGACCCTCACTGGTCATTGGGAGGTTTTGGGATGTCACTATGAATGCCATGGAAGACACTGGCACAGAGGGTAAGCCTCAGAGGATTGTGGAATGGGAAGAGTGAGATAGCAAGTCCTTCCATGACCATCAGCAAAAATAAACCGAAGCTTCCAGAATCCTTCCATTCAAGCAGAGCTTCCCCGACCACATTTTAAGGTTGGGTTTTCTCCTTTGATCTTTGGCCCTCCCTGTGTCATCTGCTTCATTCATTCCCACTGACCTGGGTATGTGATTATTCTCTCCTTTCTCTTCATGTGCCAGGGCTCTTTCCTTTTACAGAGAATCTGACTCCATGCACCCTAGAGACAGCAACGCATATTTGACTCCCTCGTAAGGAAATATTTTTAAAAATCTCAACTGATCCACATCTACTAGGTAGATTGTAAAAATTAATTTAAATCAAAAACAATAAACCTCCCAAGAAGGAAAAGTATTTATCCTGAAAACGGGACACAAGCATTTAATGAGAAAACTGTTCCAGCACCCCAACATTTGCACAGCCTAAGAGAAGGGAGATTAAGAACACTCCCTCTGTGACGCCAGCATTAATGAGTCATCAAAGTGTAGGAAGACATTGTAAGTTGAGATTAGAGGAAATAGTAAAAAGAAATCCTAAACAAGAAGGAAGTGGGAAATCATATGGAAATTTGTAGGTGCTTCAACATGCGGAAGACCATCAGTTTAAAACTGCACATTAAAAGAATGAAGATAAAAAACAACCGGATCATATTAATTAATGCAAAACAGAGAGTGAGTATATTGGACAGATTTTCATGATGAAAAAGCCTCAATAAAGACGGAATGGGAGAAAACAACCACAACTTAAAAGGTCATTTGTGTATGCAAAGCTGACATCTCACATGGTCACTGTGAGATGACCATGTCTCTCTCAGGTGGAGGCTGTGGCGGTCAGAGGAGGAGGAGGAGGATGGCAGCTGCACAAGGCTAGGCCCACCAGCTGGGAGGAGCCTGATGGCAGCTAGCAGGGGCTGATGGTGGCCAGCTTGGCCTGAGGTGTGGTGCCCACACCCTGCCCCTTCCCTCCCTCTTAGCCTTAGCAGATGGCTCGAACCCGAGGGCTTGCGTGGGCTTGTAAGAACTCATGTCTTATTCAGGCTTCCCCCTCTGACCTAGAAGGCCAGCTAACACCATTAACATTTATGAAGGAGGACTTAAAGATGGAGGTTAAGACTAGTCACGCCCTACATGAGGGTCCTAGCCCCACCCTTAGTGAGGGTCCTGGGCTCACTCTGTGATTGGTCAATACTTTAAATGTTGTGATTGGCTCTCACTAGAAGTTTTGATGTATGATTAAAGTTACTATATATGATTAAAGTTACTGTCAGTATTGATAGGGCTGGGGAATGGATCACTATCAGTGGGTCGCCATTTCCTGTACTGCCCCCTTCCTTAAAAAGCCCCTACACCTTCATGTGTGGGGCTTACTCTCCACGTCGATCTAGTGTGTTGTTGGAGTTTGTGAGCCCGTGCTTATGAGCCCATAATAAAACCGCCCTTTGCTTTTGCATGCGTGATTCGGTCTCCCTGGCGGTCTCTGGGTTTTGGGGTGATATTGGAAACTTGGATATTTCAGGCTGGGCCAGAAACAGAGACAGCACGCATTGCGGAGCCACAGAGAGAGGGAGGGAGAAGAGAAAGGGCCCCAAGCAGCCTCCACCTGAGAGAGGGCAGGGGAAGGGCGGAGAGAGGGGGATGCGGAATCCTAAGTGGCTTTGGGCTCTGCCCTGGCAGCACAGAGCCAGATACAGGGTTCAAACCCACTGACCTTGAGATCCAACCCAAGCCTAAGCCGGATGCTCAACCAACCGAGCCTCCCAGGCCCCCAGAAAACTTGACAATTTAGAATAGAAGATGAATAGAAGAGCCTTAGTGATTCTATCTTTGCATATAAATGACTTTGTCTTGATTATTGCATATTTAAAATCAATACTGCTATAGGTGAAGGTTAATAATAAAAATCTTTTGTAAAATCTACATCTCAAGTATCCCCCCAATTGCAGATATATATGTGTGTGTGTGTATATATATATATATATATATATATATATATATATATATATATATGTATGTATGCAAGTATGTATTTCTCTCTACATTAGTTTCTGATGGACAGCAAACATTTGTAGAATTTGTAATAGGGTTACATTCTGAACACTTAAAAAAATAATAATAAAGACTAAAAACTTCTCCTGTTTCCTCAAGAAGACAATGAAGCAATGTCACCACCTCATTCAGCAAGACACTAGATAGTCTATTCAGGCCAAGTGAGCAAAGAAAAAATACATTAAAAGTATCTTAAATGGAAATAATAACGATCTTTATTCACAGATCAAATGATATATAGAAATCTTAGAGAATCGTTATTGTTTTAGTATTTTTCTTCTTTTTGGTTTGGTATGTCATCACTTGTTTTGCTTCTTTCTACTAATTTTATCTAGGAAAGAATCCATTTTAAATTTTATACTATAAATGCTTGAATTAAGTTGTTTATTTCAAATATGTTTTCTTTTTGTTTAATGTTTATTTAACTTTGAAAAGAGCCAGACATGGAGAGAGACAGGGGAGGGAAAAGGCAAAGAGAGACAGGGACAGAGACAGAGACACCAGAGAAGCCCAGGCAGTTTCTGCTCTGTCATCTAAGAGGACAATTCAAGAAGCCAGGGTGGCTCAGTAGATTAAGTGTCTCACTGTGCTGACAGCTCAGAGCCTGGAGCCTGTCTTTGGATTCTGTGTCTCCCTCTTTCTGAATTTCCCCTGCTCATGCTTTCTCTCTCTCTCTCTCTCTCTCTCTCTCTCAAAAATCAACAATAATTAAAAAACATTAAAAAGGACCCAACTCACTTTCAACTGACACTTCACTTGCAAATGAGGACTGCTCTTACCTTGATGCTTTTAAGTTTTTTCTTATCCTCATATTTTGCAAATTTAATTCCAATGTGTCTCTGTATGGGCCCGATTTTGCCCATTTGGATGCAAATATTCTCTGCCTAAGTGCCTCCTGGATGCTATGTCTGTTTCCTGCACCAGAGTAGGGATATTTCCTACTATTTCTTCTAATAAATTTTCTGCCCTTTTTCTGCCTTCTTCTGTGGATCCTATAATAAGAATGCCATCACTTGGGAAGGACTCAGTGAGTTCCCTAAGTCTATTCTCATGTTGCAAAATTTTTCTATTTCTTTTGTTCACGTTCACTATTTTACATGATTTTGTCTTCCAGGTCACTAATTCATTCTTCTTCTTCCTCAAACCTGTTGTTCAGGCCATCAAGTTGCTTTCTACTCTTATTTATTACATTTTTCATCTCTGTTGGATACTTTTTTAATTCTTTTTGTGTGTGGGAAGGGTCTCACTAATCTTTCCTATTCTTTTTCTCACTCCAGGGAGTATTTCTGAGGATTATTGCCTTACATTCTCTATCTGACATGTTACTGAAGATTTTTTTCCCTACATCTCTGAGCAAGGCCATATCTTGTTCTTTGATTTGGGCAACATTCTTACATCTTGGCATTTTGTGTAAGATTCTGCCTTCCTCTGTATGTTCCAAAAACCAGTTATCTCCTCACTGTAGGCCAGTGATGTGCAGATGCTCTCTTGCCTGCTGGGGACAGTGTTTGGTGTTGTTGTACCCAGATTTTAATATCGCCCCCAAAAACCAGAGACTGCCAGGGAGGCCAAAGCAGGCCTGAAAAAGCAAAGGGCTTTATTACAAATCTAGACCCGGCCAGCCTGAACTCGGGCTCACAGCCTTCAGCAACACACTGGATACACATGGAGCGAGCCCCGAACATGGCGGGGCAGGGCCTTTTAGGAGTTTGGGAACGGGGAGTTCCAGGAAATTGTGACACAGGTACAGGGGTCCAATCATTATAGCATCACATCATTGACAGTAACTGTTACCAATTACAGAGTGGACCCCGGGCCCTCACGTAGGGCGTGACTAGGACCCTCATGTAGGGCGTGACTAGTCTTAACCTCCATCTTTAGGCCAGCCCCCAGAAATGTTAATGGTATTAGTTGGCCTTCAAGGTCAGAGTCAGCTTGATTCAGACCTGTCCTTACAGTGTCTGGCCTGACTGTGGCAAATGTTCCCTAGGTGTGCTGAGGTCTGTTGGTGAAATCCTACCTGATACCAACGCTACCAGAACTGAGGCCCTGCAGATGGGTCTGGTCAAGAGACATGGTGTGGCCAGGGGCCTATGCAGGTCTTCTGGAGAGGAGCTGACCTTGCTGGGCCTGGGCAACCTTGACTCCCAAGGGCACTCCCATCATAGCACAGGGCGGTTGGACTTGCTGTAAGCAACATAGACCACCAGTATCCCCACTAAGGTGATTCTGTTTATGCCAAGGAGTGGGGAAAGGAAATGGTGCCGTCCATCTCTGTTCTTCTCAGGCAGGCATCTCAGTGAATGTTGTCTCTGACAGAAGTCTCCTAGAAGAGTGAATAATCTTACCCCTGTGTGCCTCCCAGTGATCTTCAGATCGCTGTTTCTAAGCTGTCTGAGCATCTTGCATGCTTGCTTCTTTCCAGAAGCAGTGCAGGGCCCTCCTCTCTCCAGCTGAGCTTTAAAAGTCTAGGATTCAAGCCATTCTGGTTGAAGGACCCACAAAGTTCAGCCCCTCTCATTTTCCAAGCCTCTGGCTTTGGAGAAACATTCTCCTGTCCATTCCTTGTATTCTCCTCTTTCTTGCCTTTCTCCACAACCACCATTCCCTGCTTGCCATAGCAGTAAGATCTCTTTGTCTCTCAGCCATGTCTCTGTATCACCTACAGTCTTTGTGCCTCTTCTCTCTCCTTAGTGGGGGAATTCCTCTGTCAGTCTTCAGGTTGCCTTTTGGGGTATTCAGGATGATTTGGCAGTTATCTAGTTGTGTTTGTGGGATGTGATGAGCCTAGGTTCCTCCCACATCACTTCCATCATCCTCTTTTGTGAAGAATTCTTGCTTTGAAAAACCTGGTAAAACATACAAATCTTACAAATTTGGAGAATATAAACTCAACACTTACAAATTGACTGTATTTGTACACAACAGATAAAATCCTCCAAATAAAATCCCCCAAATAAAAATACTTGCATTTATATTAGCATACATGGAATAAAAATGTATAGGATTTAATATAAGATAGAGGTCATAACTGTGCAGTTATGTGCAGGGCCCTCCTCTCTCCAGCTGAGCTTTAAAAGTTGCTTTTTGGGGTATTCAGGATTATTTGGCAGTTATCTAGTTGTGTTTGTGGGATGTGATGAGCCTAGGTTGCTCCCACATCACTTCCATTATCCTCTGTTGTGAAGAATTCTTGCTTTTAAAAATCTGGTAAAACACACAAATCTTACAAAGTTGAAGAATATAAACTCAACACTTACAAATTAACTGTACTTATACACAAAAGATATTAATACTCCCAAATAAAAATACTAACATTTATAATAGCATACATGAAATAAGAATGTATAGTATTTATATAAGATAGATGTCATAACTGCTGTGATTGGAACTGGAAAACATGGTGCAGAAATTGAAAAAGAAACTGGAACCACATCCATGTTCTTGCATAAGAACACTTAACAGTGGCAAGCTGTTGAGGAACAGCGTGGCCGAGTTGGTTAACCTTATGGTGGAGGGATTAGACAGAAAGTACAGAGAAAATGACGTGTTGAACCTACTATAATTGGTAGGTCACGTTGATGTCAGGAGCCTGATGATCTTCAAAGGACATAATAACTGCTGTGAAATAAATCTCCAAAAAATTATGTGAACCATAATCTAAATGTAAGCATAGAGATGTCTGGGTGGATGTGTCAGTTAAGTATGACTCTTGATTTTGGCTCCGGTCCTCTGAAACACTCATCCTTGCGTGCACACTCTCTCTCTCTCTACCTTAATTAATTAATTGATAATAAATCTATTTCATTCAAATACTAAGCCAAATAGAGCATCTATATATGTAATATATAACAGTATATTTGAACTTTGGGTTTCATGTATCATCAGAGACTTTCCTATGTTCCTTTTTCAAGGCTTCCGCAAACACTGGGATTTATCAACTGCAACAGATGGACGGGGAGGTTTAAGAGAAGCTCTAGTCCTCATGCTGACTGATATCCTGTCTCACTTTTTTTCTCTCTCAAGGATGATGATCTTCTAGACTTTCTCAACCGTGGCTATAGCAAGGTATCTGTCTGTCCAAATATTATTGATCTAGCAAAGTAAAAGAGGAACAGCAAAGTTTGTTGCTTTATTCCACTGTTTTAGAAGTTCAAGTGACTTTTCAATGATGCAGATTAGTATACTCACCACTCATGCTGTTAAGATCCACATATAAGTTTGAATCAAATACACTTTCTTTTAATAACCTACTGTTAACAATAAACCTTCTCAAGAACATTCAAATATTAGAACATTAGAAGGAAGAAAAACTATATTTACAATACTGTCCTGTAAAAACATCTGACTGTAAGTGGAATCACAATTCAAGCCCATGAGGTTCAAGGTTCTAATGTACTTTGGGTTCCTGTCTGTTTACGTGATGAAGGTGGGGTGGATAAGGCTGGTATCAGAGAACACTTCATCTACTACAGATCACTGTTCACGCATTAAAATCCATTCACTGTTAATCACTAACATATATTAACTTCAAACGCACTGCAAACAAACCACTGCAAGATCGCTGTGTGATTCTTGATCAAAATACCCATTGCAAGCATTCAAGAACCATTCTTATAACTCTCATAGAATGATCTGACATATAGTCCCCATGTTTTTCTTGCATAAATGTGGATTTACAATATTGTACACCCTTTGATGGAAAGCATGCCTATACTTTCCTTAAGTATCTATGAAAATTTCTTTGTCAACTGTGTAATGAATGTCCTGTTTGGCCTCCAATTAGTACAGAATTCTAAATGGAATTTGGGTAGTGATAGCACTAGTGAACAGTACCAAAGTTTGTTGTTGAAGAAGGCTCAGCTCTAAATTCCCTATCTGTGGTGATAAGAATAACTCTTTCCCTCTCTGTACAGCACAGGAGTCTATGATGTGGAAGATTGATTGCCTGCTTTTCGGGGACAGCTGGGGGACAGAGTGTTCGTAATCCATTGGCTGTTTCTTAAATAGCTTATCTTTCCAAAAGTCAATATGGCAAAAGAGCACATTTTGAGACAGCCTACCACTGTCCCCTGCACAAAATCAAGAAGTGACATGGCAAAATACCATCGGATAGAGAATTCAGAAGTCTAGAACCCTCTCCCTCACAGTACCACTCAAATGCACCTTCTTCTGAAGACTTTCCAGATCTGGCCCCACTCTGGACTTTACCTCCCTGAACAGATTGAAGGAGCTGGATATTTGGTTTGGCTGTTAATTTCCAGTCTCAAAAAGCTGAAACCCTTAGTTGGTACATGGGAGCAGAGAACTGGTTGTTTGCGGCCTACATTTCAGGATTTCTCATTAACATCATTGCTTCTTGTGCATAGTCATTCAGCACCTTGTTTTCCATTTAAAAACATCCAATTGTTGCTGAAGGTTAAAACAGTAAACATCCATAACATTGTGAAATTCTAACTGACAACTGATTTCCCTCTTGGTGGGTGTTGAACCAAAAGACACCGCCAACGCAAACAGGAAAAGAACAGGGTTTCCTTGCAACAAAAGATCGCAAGGAAAGTTTCCCAACCTATCTGGCTGCACAACAAAATCAGGTGAGTTTTACACTAAGCACACCTGCATATTTATCAAGGAACGTGGCAAAATACATTTCATTGTCAAACACATCAAAGGTCATCCTAAATTAAGAGTCCAAGTCCTAGTCGATTGACGTCACAGGACCAGGAAGGATAGCCTACGTCCACGTTCGAGTTTGTGGAACGTGAAACTTGCCCTTCCTGTTGAATCTGCCACTGACTATGAGTGACAGGGATTGAGAAGTCCCCTGGCTGAAACCTCGAAATGCCATTATCATCTCAACATTTCCGCCCTCAGTTGCTGGCAATGTTTAGTCCGTACTTTGATGACTGTCACTTTAAAGTTTTTAAAGTTTATTTATTTGGCAAAAGAGAGAAAGCATGAGTGAGACAGGAGCAAGGAGAGGAAGGAACAAGAATCCCAGGCAGGCCCTGCAATGTGACTGTGGGAGCCCAATTCGGGGCTCTCATTCATGAACCACAAGGTCACGACCTGAACCAAAGTTGGCACGCAGCTGAATGAAACACCCAGTTGACCCGATTTTGACTTACTTTACATCCCGTGGGATTTCATACAGTAGTCTTTTTCTATGTGTTTCTTATTTAATTCAACCCAATCACCTCCAGGAGTCCCACTCAAGCTCTTTTATGGTGGACCCCTTGGCAGAAAGATTATTCAGAGTTAATAAGCAATCAAAATTAAGCAGACTCAGAAGAAAATGTTTACTTTTTACTCCCTGTCGAAAAAATGATATACATAGAAAAGCTGCCCCAGATGAGAGCAGTCATCATACGTGAATACATTATGATAGTACCCTAGATATGGTCAACATAGGCAATCCAGTGAGGACCATGTGAACAAAGTTTTCCATGTCCTCCTGTTTTACAGTGGTGCAGAAAATATTTGCTTATCAATTATTTCCTCTTCATCTTCTTGTGACTTACATTTTTTTCCCTTGGAGGCCCCAGATTTCTGATTTTTATTTTTTTAAATTTTTTAAATCTTTTATTTTATTTATTTTTGATAGAAGGAGGGGAAGGGGCAGAGAGAGAAGGACACACAGAACGAGAAGCAGGCTCCAGGCTCTGAGCGAGCTGCCAGCACAGAGCCTGACGCGGGGCTCGAACCCACAAACATGAAATCTGACCTGAGCCGAAGCCGGAAACTTAACCAACTGAGCCACCCAAGTGCCCCTCCAGACTTCTGATTCTTTCCTCCTCCTTATTCCTTCCTTCTTTCTTCTCCTCCTCCTTCTCTGCTCTTCAAACACATATACACCTTACTTTCCCTTTGCAGCTGTCCTGTGTTTGTGGAGTGTCCATTCATGTACTGTTCAATTTGAATTTCTCCTGTTTGTCGCATGCCAATTTGCTTCTTAGTCATCAATGAATTTCCTCTGAGGTTCCAGTTCATGCTCTTGTATATTGCTCCAAATCGTAATTTAGCTCCTCCTTTATCCATTAATGATATGGAAGAAAAAAAACCAGAAAGGCAGGGCACAGCCTCTATATTCCAAGGGCAATATTGAACACCTATTTTCAAGTCCTAGAGTATGAGAAGGTTAATTCACATGCACGTTCCTGAAGTACTCAGCACAGCACCATGTGAGTAAAAGCTGTGTGTGTGCAGAGTAAAAGCTCCATAAAGACTGCCTGAATGACGTACGTATGTTACTTTCCAAATACAGACTTTCTCAGACCATAACTGTTCCAAATACTGTCGTGGGCACATACCTCTAATCGTCTGATCTATGCTCTCCAGCTTATGGCTTGAGTAATTCTAGCTTCTTTGAGATTTCAACAGACGACGAATGCTGGGGAAACAAGTAACATGATGTTACTAGGAGATCAAGTTTGAGCAAGGTAGAAGAGTGGCCTTTTCTGATGCCAGCAAGTCTTGAGACCATATCAAGAATGATTCAGCGCTGGACCACTGCTTCCCCTGCATGTCAAGGCTCAGTAATCTTTGAGTACCTGTTATAAATTCCTGCTTCCTATGTGGCTTGGTACATGGTCTATAAACCCTAATTCACAGAATGAAAACAGTTCAAATAATACAGCTTTCTAATCAATCTCATTGGGTCCCTGCCTCTGAACCTACTCCCCTGCACCTAGGCCCTTAGAGCATCCTCTGCAGTATCTTCCGGAAAATGTGACGTATGAAAGCTATGCCCACAATGATTACGTCATCCAGTATGTCCTCCATAACTGCCACTGATGAAAGCCTAGACATCACAGGAATGCGTGTCATCTCACAGCATCTGGGCCTCAGTAACACACAGGAATTCAATTAAATCATGAAGATGTAATGATACTTCCCTTATCCTCAGAAACCCACCACATTGGCCAGTTCCTTATCCCTCTGACATTTATTTCCTTAGATGATGTAAACAACAGTTGTCTGTGACTTTGAAGTTCCAAAAGGGAGTCACGTCGGGTTCCCATCATATATTGGAAAGAGATCTTCACATTTTCTTACTTTCCACCCCTCCCGAAAGGATTTATTCATGATAGGTTAACATTGCTGTAGGAATAACAGTTCACTCTGTATATATGCATGTTAACACATTACACAAAATTGTTTTATTAATTAAATGTATTGACTCCACACACAGACTAAGTTATTCATTTGAAATCCACTCTAATATAATTGTACAAAATCTAGAATACAACCCTTCGGAAAGTATTTATTGATAAACTGATGCGGGAATAGACTTCGATAATATCCAGACCTGAGGTCATTCTTTAAAAGTGTGTATTTATGGCGCATCTGGGTGACTCAGTCAGTTTGCATCTGACCTCAGCTTAGGTCACTATCTCATGGCTTATGAGTTGGACCCCAAACAGGGCTCTGTGCTGACAGCTCAGAGCCTGGCGCGCTTCGGATTCTGTGTCTCTCTCTGCCCCTCACCAACTCGCACTTTAACTTTCTGTCTTCAAATATAAGTAAGTTTTTAGACAATATTCAAAATGCGTATTTATCATTGTATGCTATTTTAGAGAGGATTAGTTATGCTCTTTCTAATGTCTCTGAGGATTTCATCATTCCAACCACATCAACTGACATTCTCTAACTATGGCTGTAGTGAAATTACACAAGTGTTTCACTACACTGCCACCTCTTTTTGACTTAAAACCTGGTGGGAAATTATTTGATTTGTAATGTTTAACAAGGCTTTTTGTCTTACTATACGGAAAAAATGATGGTTTGGAGACTTCTTTCATGACAACTTGCATCAAGGTCTTCACCAACAACACCATCTCTATGTACACGTTCTTTATATATTCTGTATTATTCTGCCCTTCATCTTCCATGGAGAATGAGGCATGAGTCACATGTAGTGAAGAAAGGCATGTCGTATCTCTGCTGCATCAAAAATCAGACACATAATTTTCCAAAACCATTAGAAATTAATGAATTTTGTAAGTATTTTGAGAGTAGAAATATACTAATATTTTCTAGTCACAAATGTCAGACAGGGATGATGTGACAAAAAGAGCCCACAGACAGAAATTAATTATACCTACGCAAAAATTAATCTTTTAGGGAACCTGGGTGGTTCAATGGGTTAAGTACGAAACTTTGGCCCAGATCGTAATCTTGAAGTTCGTGAGTTCAAGCCCTCTATCGGGCTCCGGGCTGACAGTTCAGAGCCTGGAACCTGTTTCAGATTCTGTCTTCCTCCCTCTCTGCCCCTCCCTAATCCTTCTGTCTCTATGTCTCTCTCTCTGAAATATCAACATTACAAAAACTAATCCATTTACTCCTTTGAAGCATAATAGCATATACATCATGTTTAACTTTGTATTATTCCTTAACATCAGGATTTTGATGTGGAACTTAATAGAAACGGTTATACTACATTCCAAGGTGAATTCTGTGATATTTATTGAATTTTATATCAATATATATATTTTTCTAAATATTTATGTCTTCCAAACTACCTGCTATCATACACTGTCTGAAATTTGCAAAAGTGTACCTTTAAATGTGACTTTCTATGTTGTACGATAGTTTATGATATGGAGAAAATTGAGTTCCAGCTATAAGCTGGACCCATTCTTTATGTTTGTAATGTTTCTCCTCAATATGAACTCTGTGATCCAGAGTACAGTTGAATAGTCATGGAGGTTTTACCAATTTTGTACATTTTAAGCTATTTCTTTAGTATGAATTCTGGGATGCTAGTTGAAGCTTCACCTCTGAATACCAGGCTTCCCAAATTCATTATATTTGTAATATCCTCCCCAGTATTCCTTCTCCCATCAGGAGTCAGGATGTAGCATTGCTTAGAACCCTTGCCACATTGTTTAGTATTCAGTGGTTTGTCTCCAGTGTAAGTTTTACAATGTGAAATAAGGGGTGAGCAGTCCACAAAACTTCACTCATGTTCCTCAAACTTGGAATATTTGCTCTCAAATGAAATCTGTGATCCTGAGTACACGTTGAAGAATGAATAAAGACCTTAATTCATTCAATACATTTCTGACTTTTATCTAGTATGAATTCTGTGATGTTGGTAAGGTGTAAAGTCACTTAAAGATTTGGCCATACTCTTTACATTTGTAAAGTGTCAATCTAGTATGAATTCTGTGATGTCGATTTAGGCATGAGGACTGCTGAAAGGCCTTGCCATATTGTTCACATTGGTAAGGTTTCTCTGCAATATGAATTTGGTGATGTTGACTAAGGTATGAGGAACAGCGAAAGGCCTTGCCACATTCTTGACATTGTTAAGGATTCTCTCCATTATGGATTCTGTGATGTCGAGTAAGGGATGAGAGCTGGGTAAAGGCCTTGCCACATTCTTGACATTGGTAAGGTTTCTCTCCAGTATGGATTCTGTGATGGACGGTAAGGCCTGAGATGTTTGTAAAGGCCTTGCCACATTCTTGACATTGGTAAGGTTTCTCTCCAGTATGGAGTTGATAATGTTTGGTAAGTTTTGAGGAATGGGCAAAGGCCTTGCCACATTCTTTACACTGGTAAGGTTTCTCTCCAGAATGGATTCTGTGATGGACGATAAGGCCTGATGTGTTTGTAAAGGCCTTGCCACATTCTGTACACTGGTAAGGTTTCTCCCCAGTATGGAATCTGTGATGGACGGTAAGTTCTGAAGACTGGGTAAAGGCCTTGCCACATTCTTGACATTGGTAAGGTTTCTCTCCAGTATGGATTCTGTGATGGACGATAAGGCCTGCAATGCTCGTATAGGCCTTGCCACATTCTTTACAGTGGTAAGGTTTCTCTCCAGTATGGATTCTGTGATGGACGGTAAGGCCTGCAATGTTTGTAAAGGCCTTGCCACATTCTTTACACTGGTAAGGTTTCTCTCCAGTATGAAATCTGTGGTGGACGGTAAGGGCTGAGGAATGGGTAAAGGCCTTGCCACATTCCTTACATTGGTAAGGTTTCTCTCCAGAATGGATTCTGTGATGAACGGTAAGGCCTGAGATGTTTGTAAAGGCCTTGCCACATTCTGTACACTGGTAAGGTTTCTCTCCCGTATGAAATCTGTGATGGACGGTAAGCGCTGAGGAATGGGTAAAGGCCTTGCCACATTCTTGACATTGGTAAGGTTTCTCTCCAGTATGGATTCTGTGATGGACGGTAAGGCCTGAGATGTTTGTAAAGGCCTTGCCACATTCTTGACATTGGTACGGTTTCTCTCCAGTATGGAGTTGATAATGTTTGGTAAGGCCTGAGGACTGGGTAAAGGCCTTACCACATTCTTTACATTGGTAAGGTTTCTCTCCAGTATGGATTCGGAGATGGATGGTAAGGTCTGAGGACTTGGTAAAGGCCTTGCCACATTCTTTACATTGGTAAGGTTTCTCTCCAGTATGGATTGTGTGATGGGCGTTAAGGCCTGAGATGTTTGTAAAGGCCTTGCCACATTCTTTACACTGGTAAGGTTTCTCTCCAGTATGGATTCTGTGATGGACGGTAAGGCCTGAGATGTTTGTAAAGGCCTTGCCACATTCTGTACACTTGTAAGGTTTCTCTCTAGTATGAATTCTGTGATGGACAGTAAGGGCTGAGGACTGGGTAAAGGTCTTGCCACATTCTTGACATTGGTAAGGTTTCTCTCCAGAATGGATTCTGTGATGGATGGTAAGGTGTGATAGGCTTGTAAATGCCTTGCCACATTGTTGACATTGGTAAGGTTTCTCCCCAGTATGGACTCGGTGATGCTGCTTAAGGTTTGAGAGTTTGGTAAAGGACTTGCCACATTCTTGACATTGGTAAGGTTTCTCTCCAGTATGGATTCGGTGATTTTTGGTAACAGGAAAGTGTTGGGTAAAGGCCTTCCCATATTTTTTATGTGTGTATGGTTTCTCTCCAGTATGAATTAGTGTTGGTCCATTTACTGATGAGCCATAATTAAAGGTTTTACCACCTTCTACACATTTGTAAGGGTTCTCTCCAGTGTGCACTTCCGGATGTTGAATTAGTGCTAAATGCCCATTGAAGGCTTTGCCGTACTCCTTACAAATGTAACCTTTCCACCCAATATGAATTGTGTTGTTTATATGTAGTCTTGAAGACTGACTAAGCATGTTCCCAGGTTCATTGCACGTGTTTGGGTTTTTGCCCACATGAATCCTCTTTTGATCCCCAACATTAACTGACCGGTTAAGTATTTTCCCACATTCATTATATTTAGAAGGATTCTCTCTTAAATGTGTACTCTTATGTGTAAAAAGGTTGGCGCTTTGACCAAAGACCTCCCCGTATTGATTGCATTCATAATTGTTCTCAGGAAAAAGAGTCCCCAGACATCTTGGAGGCCCCTCACTCTCCACATCCTTCTTCCAGCCCATCACTAAGTGTCCATTCTCAATGGCACTGGGTTTATATGTATCCACTGACACACTTTGGAAGAAAGATTCTGTGAATACCTTTGGAAGGAACTTCTCAGTATCATCCAAAAATAGAGCTGAAAGGTAAAGAATAAAAATAAAGGCATTCTACCTTCTACTATCTGATGAATAGAATTAAAATTTCCTACACACAAATCAGAAAGCAGAGAAATACGTCAGGGAAAGGTATCATTAGCTTTTCCTTTTTTTCCTTTTTTAAACTTTAAAGGAAAGTTTAAAAAATCTTTATTTTATTCTGAGAGAGGGAGATGGAGAGTGAGCTGAGCAGGGGCAGAGAGAGAGGTAGACACAGAATCTGAAGCAGGCTCCAGGCTCTGAACCATCAGCAGAGTCTGATGCAGGGCTCAAACCCACACACTGTGAGATAATAACCTGAGCTGAAGTCAGACACTTAAATGACTAAGGCACCCAGGGGACCCAAATCATTAGATTTTCTACATCACTCAGATTGTATGTTTATTTAATCCCCCCAAAAACTTTATAAACTTATTTTGGCATATTTTATGTCTTTAATGTTTTTGTATGTTCACAAATGATAGTTTTTGGGGTGTGTGGGTGGCTCAGAGTGGGTGGAGTTCTGTCTCATGATTTCTGCTCAGATCATCATCTCATAGTTTATGAGTTCCTTCCCCACATCCTGCTCTGCATTGACAGTGTGGAGGCTGCTGGAATTCTCTCCACTCTCTTTGCCCCTCATTTACTCGCTCTCTCCATCTCTCAAAATACATGGAAAAGAATAAAACCTTAGAAATAAAAGTCATTTCCTTGCTTGATTGTCAAAAATGAGTTGTACCCTTAAATTGTGTATAGTAATGTCTTTTAAGTGCAAAATTCATGAGGGCTTTCATTAGAGTTTTCCGTCGTGGATATTAACGAATCTACTTTACAAATTTCCAGTGAATGAAGACATGCCAGCAATTCAAAATGTGCCATCTGTCACTGGTGCATAGTCAGAGTTTAGTATTATAGTGACATGGGTGTGCAGGTGACTCAGTAGGTCCACCATTCAACTTCGATTCAGGCCAGGATTTCATTGTCTGGGAGTTGGAGCCCCGGGGCAGAAAATTTGGTGACAGCTCAGAGATAGGAAACTACTTCAGATTTGGTGTGTCCCTCTCTTTCTGTCCTCCCTTGCTCACTCTGTCTTTCAACAACAACACATTGCAAAAAGTTCAAAATTTTTTGATACAATAAAGTGTAATTTAATCTCATATACAACTACTCAGAACGTGAGAAAATATATGACAAAGTCACCGGAACTTCATATTCTACATGACAACATTATAAAAGAATTCAATTATTAAGAAAAAATGAACATGAGATTTTATTATGAGTTGCAAGTTTTTCATTCTAAATGTTCTGTCTCTCCTGTGGCAATAATTTATGTAGAATTTCTAGGAAAATAGTAGGAACTTTAAATTATTCTACCATTGAGGATTGGAACATATAGAGTGGATTTTCTTATATTAGTTAATAGCATCAAAAAAATGAACTTTTCTTATTTTTTCTAAATTTATTTTAATTAATTTTGTTAAAATGTTAAAAATATTTTTGTTTTTATTTTTGAGAGAGACAGCATGAGCAGGCAAGGGTCAGAGAGAGGAAGACACCAAATCGGAAGCAGGCTCCAAGCTCTGAGCTAGCTGTCAGCACAGAGCCTGACTCGGGGATCCAACCCACTAACAACCAGATCATGATCTCATGACCTAAGCTGAGGCAGGACACTCAACCGACTGAGCCACCCAGGCACCCCATATTTTAATTAAGTTTGAAAGAGAGAAAGAGACCATGTAGGGGAGAAGAGAGAGAAAGACAGAATTCCAAGCTTACTCTGTGCTGTCATCACCGAGGCCTGTGCGGGACTCAAACTCACTAAGTGTCAGATCCTGACTTCAGCTGATGTCAGATACTTCAGCAACTGAGCTACCCATGCGCCCTAAACGCTGAACTTTAAAAGTGAAAGAAAGGGTTAGATTTTCTCATTTTAGGGATGTGCTTTATTATCTGATGAAATTAGTGAGTCTCAATTTAGTGTGATTAGGATTAAAGCCACTACAAATTGGAAAACATAAACCAGAGAATAGGTGGTATCTGTCCCCAGTGTTCCCGGGATTTCTGCACCAAACCCCAATATGTCTACCGCTGCCCTCACACACATCTCTCACAGGTAAACACTCAGAAATGAATGAACAGAGACTTCTGCAGAAATACAGAGATTTCCCCAAACACTGAAAGCAATGTAGAATCAAACATTTTACGGAAGCCTTCACTGAGGATGTGAAGGACCTTTAATGGAGCTGAAAGAGAATCCTTGGAGAACTTAACAGGGGGATGTATTGGAAAGCAGATGCTCCTCTGTGAGACACAGAAAAATGAAACTAGGTTTCTCAAAGTAGTTTCCATTCAGGAAGGGCTGCTGAAACTACATTTTATTTTCTTTTTAATTTCTCTATGTATTTTATTTTGAGAGAGAGAGAGAGAGAGAGAGAGAGAGAGAGAGAGAGAGAGAGAGACTGAATGGGGGAGGGGCAGAGAGAGAGAGAGGAAGACACAGAATCAGAAGCAGACTCAAGGCTCTGAGCTGTCAAGACAGGACCTGACGCGGGGTTCGAACTCACAAACTGGGAGATCATGAACTGGGCCGAAGTTGGATGCTTAACCAATGGAGCCATGCAGGGGCCCCTCAATCCACATATCAAAGTCTGTCTTCTTCCTTTACATTTGGACCTCACCTCTGTCATCTGCTTCATTCATTCCCACCTACCTGGGCATGAGGCTATGGTCTCCTTTCTCTTCACATCCCATTGCACCCACTTTTTTTCCAAACAGATGACCAGGTCCGGCTTCGATACAACAAGACCTGCTTGTTAGAACATAGGAATAGAGGATTGCAGGATATTCTACCCTTCAACCCAGTATTGGACACAGTAGAGAAGAGAGGACATTCTAGAATTGTAGAAAAGGATTCCCAAATGCTATTGCCCAACAGCCCCTTTGGAACACAAAGAATGGATTTCCAAGGTTAACATCTTAATCTCCACTTCTGAGTAATACCACTACCATAATGAGTAGAAATTGGTATTGAAGATGGAAATTTCATTTTAAGCCACTTAGTGTTCTGAATTACCATTAATCTATGAAATGATGACGTTATTCAAAGGAAGGGAAAACTCACCAGAAGGGAAACATCAGGAAGATTTTCTGTATATCTACGAACCACTACATCTTTCCCTTACTGGAGAGATTTGCATTCCAATCATACAGAGAGAAAGCTTCCAAGAGACAGTCTTCAATGGAAGGAATGAAACCCCTGAATGTGGCTTGGGAAACCTAGAGGGAGTGATCCTCACCCAAAAAGAGGAGGTGTCCGTGGATCTCTAACATCACATCCCTGTAAAGTTCGCGCTGGCTGTGGTTCAGGCATCCCCACTCCTCCTGAGAGAATTCTATGGCCACATCCCTGAAGGTCAGGATTCCCTGCAACAAATACCCCAGTTACCACCTGGACACATGAGAAGGTCATAATGGCACCAAAGACACAAGAGGGAGAAAACGTCACCAGCTGGACCCCACGATCCGATCTTCACTTCTAGCTGGCCTGTGCTCATGGACCTTAGTCCTCCTTTTACTCAGCCTCTTATTAACCTCCCTTTTAACTCAGGCAAAACACCCCATAGGCACAATGTCATGTGGTGGAAATAGAAAGTAACCAACAAAAGGTGATTACTGCCCTGAGTAAGTGCTGGAAGCCATTTCTGAACTAAGGCAGATTTGCAAGGCAGAAGTCTCCCAGTCAGATGGTGACCAATGTCCACTCCCCACTCAAAGTTTGCTTGAACACCGACTTCCAAGGTGTGTGCCTGACTGGTATAAGACATTGTGAAGGATCTTATATAGGAGGTTCTTCTTTTGTGATTATAGAACCAAATATTACTTTTCTCAGGAAACCTGTTTTTCTTCCCCTTTGAGAAAACAAGCTATGGAACCCTGTTCACAAAAAGGACTAACTCTTGCCTTTCCAATGCTAAAAACATTGCCTTCTATTTCAATGCTAAAGGTGCCTTCCCCCTGTGATAATCCTCTAGTCACCTACATCAATCATGACTACTGATAACGATTACCCATGAGTCTTCTACCAATCTATGTTCGGGGAAATTTTTACATACCATAGAATTTGTCAACAGGAATTATTGTCTAAGGCTATTGCCACTCCAGTTTTGTATCCCATACATTTTTTCAATGAAAAATCCTCACTCTCCAGTCAGTGCAGAGATGCCTGCTTGCAGTGCAGAGATTCCCGCTCACAGTGCAGAGATGCCTGACTGGAGAGCAGAGTTGCATGCCTGCTGATCAGAAAGAAACTTGTGGCTTTCTCATTCCCTTCCCCTTTCACCGGTTCTCATCACTTCGTGGCAAACCGTCCAACCTTCAGGGTACCTCTGGACTTGCTGGAGCTGGACAGCAGCAAAATTCAGCTTGAGTTGCCTCAATTTGAGCTTAACCCCCTGACTCACATCTATGCAGATGAACATTAGCATAAAGCATGGAGTGAGGAGAGTTACCTTCATCTCCATTATGTATTTTTCAAAATGTTTATTTCCTCCAAGAGACAGCGCAGTATGGGTTGTGCAGAGAGAAGAATTCCAACCAGGCTCTATGCTCAGCATGAACACGACTTGGGGCTTGATCTCAAGACTCTCAGATCCTGACCTGAGGTTAAATCAAGAGGCAGGAACTCAAGGAACTGTGCCACCCAGAAGCTTTTACTTCATTATAATACTAAAATCTCTCTGTATTATACAAAGAATATTGACAACAGTTTTCTTAAGGCTCCTGTGCAACCTTATCCCCAGCCTCTCCTTTCTACATAGCCACTCTATCCCTAAATAAACAGAAACTATTCTGGGTTCACCTGAATGCCTCAATTGTCCCCCTCTTGGTTTCAGCTCAGGTGATGATCTAACAAGTCATGAGTTTGAGCCCTGCATCACCTATTGTTCTGATAGTACAGAGACTGCCTGAGATTCTCTCTCTGCCTCTCCCTGCCCCTGCTCTGCCTTTCCTGTGTCTCAAAGAAACATAAAAAAAAAAAAAAAAAAAAAAGAAACTATTCCCCCTTCCTCTGTGAGTCTCTGGCTTGGAAGTTATTACCTGTGCTGTCCTTATTCCCTGTAAATTAACTTCCCTTTGTCTGACATTCCCCACCTGGTAGAAGTTTTTTGTGATTCACCAAGGACTAACTGCTGGTAGTTCAGGTGTATTGCGAAAACTGGTTCTGGCTTAGACGACTTTCTTGCTTTCTGCAGATAGAAAATTTGTGACACATTACTATGCTCTAATATATTCTTCAACTTTCAGGAATGAACCACTATAAACATTGTGTTTATTCAAGAGAATATGTAAAATGAAGGCACCAACACACAGTTTTGAGTCTTGCACTTACATCATATAGTATATATGGTACCTATATATTTTGTTAAATTTTTTAAGATTTTTTTTTGTTGTGAAGCACAAGTCAGGTGGTGTCTATTTTTACATCTTGTGTGTGTGTGTGTGTGTGTGTGTGTGTGTGTGTGTGTGTGATTGTTTATGTATTTTTGAAAAAGAGAGAGACAGAGCCTGAGCAGCGGAGGAGCAGAGAGACAGAGGGATACACAGAATCCAAAGTGGGCTTCAGGCTCTGAGCTGTCAGCACAGAGCCCAACATAGGGATCAAACTCACAAACTGTGAAATCATGACCTGAGCTGATGTAGGACATTTGAAGGGCTGAGCCTAGAGGTATCTATATCATAATGGAAAGCTTTGGTGAGTTACAAATATTCTTAGCATATTCTGACATCAATTAGAGTTTAAAACAGTGCATTGGAATGCTTGTTAAAATGGAGTTCTGGGAAAGGTAGGTGTCTACATTTCCAACAAGGCAGGAGTCTATCGGTAAAGAGGTACATACTTCAGTAACAAACAGGAAGAACTCAAAGACAAGAACTCTTGGAGGACTTGGAAGTGAATGGGTTTTATAGCAATTACAGGTTCTACTATAATAGTCAGAAAGACAACAAGGTTTTCCATACATTGCCTGGGTAGTAGAGAGCATCTAAGAGTTTCTCATAAATTCATGGAAAATAAATAATACTAATCTAAGAGAATACATTCTTCTTCTATTTTCACTGAATCTTTTGTCAAGCATTCAGTACACAGTCCAGATCAGGTGTTAACTCAGGTTAATGGACCTAGAGTTGTCAGAGACTGCCTGCCTCAGGCAAGGATTATCACTCCTCCAGAGAGTGAACCAGTAAACAAGATTTGCATCTGGAAGCTGGAGATAGCCAAAATAACTTTGGCGTCAGTCTTGCTGCGCCAGACGTAGAGGGTCAAGGTGCATAAAAGATCAAAACCGTATTTAGATTATTCAGTGTTAACTCCCCCCTTCCCAGCGTCACTGAGGCGAAGTTGGGGCGCTTCTTTTAAATATTCATTTGACTCTGTTTACCTGGTATCTGACATAGGTCAGCTACTTTGTTTTTCCGTGCCCTGAAAGCCTTTATAAGAGACAGTTTTCTCAATAAACTCTCTCTCTTCTGCCTGATCGGAAAACCGTGAGTTGTGTCTTTACTCCCTGCGTCTCCCCTCTCCCACCGCCCATTTTTCTCTCCCTCTCTCAGGAGAAGAACCCATGCCGATTCTCCGCCCTGCCGGTCGGGGCGGACGAGATAGGTGCAGCTGAACGCCGGGGACGAGAGCGCCGGACCTGGCTCCGGGTTAAGACATAGAGTTGATCTAAAATGATGCATGGGTTAATATAGAGAACAGACCCAAAAATCAAAGATCATAGCAGGTGTCAAACTTAAGAAAAATGATGAAAAGAAGGTAAGCACACAAAATCGACCTTTTAGCACATCTATACATTTTGAAAGTAGTTATATAAGTTTAGAAGAGATAGAGTAGAAAATTATCAGCGTGACTCAAAACCAGTTTTAATGAGCAGTGCCTGGGTGGCTTAGTTAGATGTCCAACTCTTGATATCAGCTCAGGTCATAATCTCCAGGATCCTGAGTTCAAGCCCCACTCTGCCTCTGTGCTGACAGCGTGGAGCCTGCTTGGGATTCTCTCTCCTCTTTCACTGACTCTATGTGATTCTTATCTTTGTGAAAACACAAAGAAAGAAGTAAATAGAAGACTACCTCTGGGTCATGACTATGCAGTGACACAAAACCCTAAGGGATGAAAGTCTGACTGATTTAGAATTTTTACTCCCAGAGGTCATTACAACTACAATACAAAAGAGAGAGCCTTCATTGTCCCATGGAAACTGACCTGAGGTGGGCCAGGAAGATATATATGATCAAGAAAGTATTCTTGAGGCCTTTGTGGTGAATGAGACTGACCTTTTCTTTTCTTTTCTACAATTCGACGCAGGCTCCAGGCTCTGCACTAGATATCAGCACAGAGCCAAATGCGGGGTTCGAACCCACAAACTGTGAGATCATGACCTGAACCAAAGTGAAATGCTTAACTGACTGAGCCACCAAGATGCCCGGAGGCTGACCTAAGTAAAGCACAGGGATAGAATCTGTGGATAGAATGAGCTGCAGTGTAATTCTGAGGAGCCACTGATTATATACTTTAAGTTGTGGGGGGTAGAACCGTAAGGTTCTGAATGTTGTAGGTCAACTTATGGTATGTAATAGGTCAACTTATAAGATATCAGAAAGCTTACTGTATATAAGTTCAGCTCAATTACTAAGTGCCTCCTCTTGCTTCTGTAACAATGCCCGCCTGCTAGATAGATAACTTAGGTTGCAAAACTTTCCCCTACCCTTTTTACGAAGACCTGGTCAAGGCAAGGTCAACAGGTGAAAGTCACCTGTTGGGAGCTATTTGAACTCACCGGTAGAGTGAACATTCCTGGTGAGGGTACGGCAAGTTTGCACGGTCTCTTGTCCCCAGGTAGCTCCCAAAATCTACCCTCTTGAAACTTTCATTTCTGCTTGAGCACCAAACCTCAGAGTGTTTTGCTAATTAGAGTCAGGAGCTGACTGTCCTCCCGCCCTGTGCCTGAGACATGACTGTACCTCGCCAGGGAAAAGATAAGCAAGTAAACTAGATACACCCTAATAGAACACAGAACTTTCCCCTAAGCACTAAGGATGAGAGCAAGCATACCTCCTGAGAACTTGTCTTTCTGGGAACTTCCACTTAGAGTGATAACAGCCTAATGACCCTTACTCACAAAAAACTGACCTTTACTAAAGAATGCTGTTTGCCTCTTGGTTATAGGTCGTTTCCTTGAGGCTAGACCTAGGGTTTTGTGAAAATACTTATGACACCTTGAGTGCCTGCGCCTAAAATTGTAAAACTTATCCATTGGAAATCATTACTGCCCTTTCTTGTCCTTATACCTTTTGCCATAAATAAACCTTGAGAACCAGCCAAGACGGAGACGCCTGCCAGATGGGCAGCGGTGCTTGTCTGGGGATCAGAGCGAAAACGCAAGGCTCTCCCATTTTCTCTTTGGCCTGCACCGTCATCCTTCGGGGGACCCCTGGACCTGCAGGAGCTGGACTCTGGTAGTCACCTAGTCACTGTCTCTCACAGTACCAATAACTATGATTGGTCATTTTAAAGGGACAAAGAACTTTAAAATGATAGGTTCCTGCCAAAGCTGAAGTCTCTGTATTACAATGAAATTGGCTACCAAGGAATGCTGTGAATGTAATTGGTTAACTAAATAATGACATACTCTGTCCATATAATCTCACTGCCGCCTTTGGGTAGGGCCACTCTCTGCTCCTTAACACCAGAGAGATCATGTTTGGCCTGGCGGTAAATAGAAGCATGCGGCCGGAAATAAAATCATGCCTCGCTTCTATTCGGCAATGGTGGTCTTTTCAACGTCACCCTGTAACACTATGATTCATAATTTTAAAGGACTAAGAACTTTAATATAAAAGGTTCCCACCCAAACTACCATCTGTGT